>JAGFNX010000246.1:0-179068 GCA_017657125.1 Scopulariopsis brevicaulis
CCGAGAACYGGRYCGGAAAACCCCCCCCCCCCCCCCCAACTCACCCCTGCACGGTCGCTGACACCCCCACCCAGCCCACTGGTCCCGTAAAAGCCAAGCTCATCTTCCTCCACGGCTTCAGCGACCACGTAAACCGCTACTACAGCTTCTTCCCCCACCTCGCCTCCCAGGGCATCCAGGTCCACGGCTTCGACCAGCGCGGCTGGGGCCGCTCCGTGCCCGAGCCCTCCCACCGCGGCCTCACGGGCCCGACAAGCCTCGTGCTCTCCGACATCGCCGCCTTCATCACCGCGCAGCTCCCCTCCTCCGTCCCAGTCTTTGTCATGGGCCACAGCATGGGTGGCGGCCTGGCACTTTCGCTTGCGTCCACGCGCGAGTATGATGGGCTGGTGGGGAAGATCCGGGGCTGGGTCCTCGAGGCGCCATTCCTTGCGTTCCCCGAGGGGGAGGAGCCTTCTGCGCTAAAGGTCTTTATGGGACGGCTCGTGGGGAGGGTTTTGCCGCGCCAGCACCTGAAGAATCCGATTCCGGTGGAGTACCTCACGCGCGACGAGGAGGTGCAGAAGAGCGTGGCGGACGACCCGCTGTGCCACGACACCGGCACGCTAGAGGGCCTCGCGGCGATGCTGGACCGCACGAGCTCGCTGTCGGGCGGCAAGTGGGAGCTCTCCAGGAACGTGAGGTCGCTGTTCGTGACGCACGGGACGGAGGACAGGGTTACGAGCTACAAGGCTAGCAGGGCGTGGTTTGACGCGCAGAAGGTGGAGGACGCGGAGTTCAAGGCGTATGAGGGGTGTATGCACCAGCTTCACGTGGATCTCTGTAAGGAGGAGTTCTATCGGGATGTGGGCGCGTGGATTCTGGAGAGGGTAGGGGACGGGGAAGGCGATGTTTCGGCGGGAGAGGCCGCTGGAATCGTTGGGGTTGGGGCGCAGGAGATGGATGCGGCGAAGACGGGGTCTAAACTGTAGGTTCTGTGGATGATCATCCCGAAGCCTTCCTGGACATATCTCTTATATTCCGGTTGGTGGGGAATGTCGTCTCTTAATCTGCGGGTGTTTATAACTCAAGTTTGAAGAGGTACTCTGTGCTTCGCGGTTTACAAGCAGTCAATCTGGCCATGAGCATTCCGTTGAGGAAATCTACCACTACACTGTCAATCAACAGCGTACACCACGCCTTGTTGATTCCGGCTCTTTTGAAGTCGAGGATAGGGTTTCCAGAGCCACGGGCGTCGGGAACAAACAGAACATCGCTTCTGTCTTTTGGAGCTGGGCGAGTTTTCCTTGGCATCCGGGTGCATCAGGAGGTGGCCATCGAGGGCACTACGGACAAAGAGCCCCCCGCTGTCAACTTTTGGCCTTTCAGCAAGTTCACATTTAGTTGAACTTGTGGTGTCTTTGGACAAGTAATAGCCCGTCACTTCTCATTCTTCTGTGGTCATACAATACTGTAGAGGTCGTCCGGAACTAACACCACGTGGTCTCCAGTAGTAATTGGCACCTTGATAGGAGTTGAGGACGTCACAAACAAACAGCATTCCGCCCAAGTCACTCCCTTTTTCGACCGACTTCGTCAGCAGTCGTACGTGGCATGAACAAACAGCACCCTGCCCCTATCCACTTCCTCTCGACCCAGCCTGTCGGCAGTTGTTAAACATCGTTACAAATGTCATCTTGTTCCACCTTCTTACTCTTAGTCGAGTCCAATAGAACTTTGGTAAATGCAATCCCCGACGGTATACGCAAGCGCTTACACTTTACACCACATCACCACCACCGTCAATGTAAGTAGTTCCGCAGACTATTCTCAAAGACCAGCATTCTCTCGTGCATTTCGTCGGCACGCTGAAGCTCGTAGATAAGGTTGATTAGGGGCTCGAAGTGCCCGCCGAGATGTCCCAGTAGCAGACCACGACCAAAAGCTCTCGTACCACTTGTTGTACCACAGCTCGGCACATGTACCCTGTATAAGACGGGCCTACGTTGTAGGATCTGCGGAGGATTGCTTCATGGTTCACGTCCCCCGGTACATACCCCTGCTATCACGGCTGGCGGGGGATTCCATCTCTAAATCTACGGATCTTGTAGCTCCGGTCGTTGAATACGTACCTCATTAGATGATCCGTAGCTACGCGGCCGCCCTGAGTTAATATGAGCAAGTGACGCTCCGTGGAGAAAGTCGCTACCTACACATACCACTGTACATGTCCAACACTACTCTCGGTATCGCGACGATTCAATAATATCACTTGATTCGAATTAGCCATTGCTGGGTTAAGTCAAGATACTCTCGTAGAAGCTACCATAACCCAGATGGAAACCGACGTACTAGTGTCGCAAGTCTACGGACCGTGCAAGTGAAAAAAGGCGTGGCTCGCAAAAAGGACTTGTATTCGGTTGTTTCATCTATATCCCAGCCCACAATTGCCTGAATCCTTAGCTAACAGTCTCACTACTTAGATACCTGCGAAATCTCCCCAGCAGGGCACAATTCCGCCATGTTCCCGTCTATGAGCTTCTTGAGCCCCGCCAGCGCGGAACCACCACCATAGTGGACGCAATGCACCAGCAACCCACAGAATAACCTCCAGGAATCACTGGGCCCAGGGTATCTCATGGACCTATTCACCTTCCTAGTATCAATATTATCCCAGCAATCCAGAATTGCGTTCGCAGTGTCCTTCCTGGCATTTCCTAGCCTTGCGTGTTCCGTGGAGTGGTTCGCCATGCCAACCACGAAGCAGAAGCGAGTGTCTTTCCAGGCATCCTTGCTTCAAACTCGAGATCAGTGCGGCTGTTGGCGGTTTGAACGAGGGTCTTGAGATTGTTTGTGGTAGCTGTGTCGATCATGGGAGCATTAAAGACACTAGCACTCGCAGCTTCGATATTGAGCTGCCCCCTGATAGTGTCGGAAATATTCTTTTGATCCTCGCTGAGTCTGGACGGCATGGTGAGATAAGTATCTGGCTATCTGGCCAAACTAAATTTTGTTTCCATTCTTTGGCATTTGCCGAGTTCGTTGGTCTCTGCGGGCGCTACGAGCCGCCCTTTGGGGCCCCTTTCTAATTTTTAGGGTATCGTCAACTTCGAATTCCAGAGGGACGAGGGCGCCACAGACAAAGGACATCCCGCTTCTGCCCTATATTCCCTAATCGAGTCTCCTATCAACTCATGGAAGCCTTGTGCAAGCAACATCCCATCTTCATACGCTGACCCTTGAGTCCACACTCCAAAGGTCGCGGGCGTCGCGAGAATATCGTAGCCCGCCTTTGCTATCTGTTTCCCGTATGGCAACTAGCAATCACTGGAATCCTAAAGCAATAGATTGGGCCTCAAAACAAGGATAATTCCATTCAAGACTGCGTTGCTCAACCAAATCCGTCAAAATTTGTAAGTGCGGTGGACGGCATATCTGTCCCCCTTTCGATGGCCGAGCCGGCCAGCAATTATTGGTGCGCCACTAACAGACATCGTCTCTCCTCATCCTGGCGCTCCTAGTCCAGTCTATCAGAGCTAAAGGATATTGGGACAGTGAATTCCCTGCTTCTCTTCTGGCAACCTTGTATCCATGCCATCAGGCTCAGGTCGCCCCCGATGAGATATTGGAGAGAACCCTCACAGCTTGCCGTGTCACTCCCCGCAGGCCGTGTAAGTGATTCTGACTAACAGTTATATTCATTATACATACGTATTCGGTGATCCGGTGGTGTAGCCCAGGGACAAACGCGCTTTCCCTACAGCTTAGTGTCCAGGGCTTCCGGGGGCTTCCAAGATAGTTGGATAAATGTTGTACACGCCCGTAGTAAAAAGAGTACTTTTCAAATTCCCCCAAACCCTGCTCAAAATCATGCAGACTCTGAAGCCTATGGTGGGAATTGCTCATCTCTTGAGAAAGAATGTTGTCTACAGCATCTGAGCCCTCGTAAAAGTGGTTTAGCATCAGGCCAAAACACTACCGGAAGCTCTCTCTCCGATTCTCACACCCCATCGCCCGAACATGCGTCCTGTACTCCACCTTATCAAACAAGTGTACATCGTTACGTACCCTAGACCTCAATCTAGAATCAATCTCCACGACGCGCAAGATCTCGTCGCGGCTGTGTTCGGTGCCGGCGACGAAGACGCGGCGGACGAACTCCCAGTATGTGGTGTGGCTACCGCTGATGGGGGAAACGATGAAATTAACTATCATTTCTTCGACAGCGGAGCGGAGGTTCTCGTCTGTTCTGCTGACAAGAGTCAGGATCTTCTGTCCGTCGGTGTTGCAACGGGTAGCGATTCTGCAGATGCGTTCGGCTTCGCCGACTATATCGAGGCCTTCGGTGCTGGCTCTGTGGGTACCTCCGTTTACGACCCCGTTGGTGCTTCTGTTAACGACCCCATTGGTGCCTCCGTTAGGATAGCTAGCCATTACTGCGGTAAATATACGGTACTTATTAGATAATGCGCAAGCGTTTAGTGTAAGTGGTACTGGAAAGTGAGCAGGGGCGAGTGACAAGAGCCGTGTAAGTAGATCTGCGTATGAGAATCTGGTTTAATGCATTTAAGTCGAGCCACAAGTATCTTCTGAGACGACATTTTAAGATTTATCAAGAGTCTGACTTCTACGGAGGAGAGAGTTCCGTTCTCTTATATACCCAAGGCCGATTTACTCGCATCCTCGCTCTGGTTTGAATGTGACCCCTCTCGCTTTGCACTTGCGGCCGTTGTGTGGATGTCTCAGACCCCATTACGACGTTTCCGTTCATAGCTTCCGCGTTATGACCTGATCCGGCTCCCACACCTTTGCCCTGTGTGAGTTTTTAGACGACGATGGGCGTGAGTGCCCCGGCTCCTTGTCGGCTCGTGGCCGTTGATCCCATTTGTTTACTCGTGACGTATCGCCTGCCCGTGGCCGTGGACTCCACCGTCTTCTCTCGGCAGCCCGTTTCCGCTTGCCTGCTCTTGGCCGTTCGTCCACTCGCGACCGCGGATCTCACCATTTCCGTTCGCGTTTCCGTTGCCGTTCATTTTGCCGTTGCCGTTTGTCTATCGGTTGAAGCACTCGTTAGACATGACAATGATCCGGAATGTCAGGCGGGCAAAGTACTTTGGGCCATATTTCTCCTATAACTGAAGAGTTGTACAAGTCAACGAAGCCAAGTGCATAAAGGTGTACCAGACCTGTATGAACCGAGACGGGAGTATGTTGAGGTGAGGTTGATATCGAAGAGTGTCCTGGGTCTATCACTGACAGAACGGGACCTTCTTAAATACCCAAAAATTTACCCCTTGGCATGAGCATGAGAATAGAAGGCCCTTAGTCTGCGTCGTAACTGTTGCCATGGAGCCTTGGGCCCGCAACCGACAGCGTTATGAACAAGGAGAAGCCCACCTTCCTCCTTTGACACTCGAAGACAGACCGCCTCTGGCGCGGTTTCACCAACGTCTTTGAAGTTGAAAACATCATTGGTACTTACCTAGCTACTTGCCCCTTGGGCCTTACAGACGGTTCCCGGGTTGTTGCGGACGCCGTGAACAAAGGGCAGCCCTTCTTTTCGGCGCCTCAATCAACAGAGCCGCGCGCTGTTGGTAGGTCCCACGAGCCAAAGTGGCCCGTTGTTTCATTTTTTTACATTCCCGACGGTTTGAGTAATACTTGAAACGATAAAAACAGCTAGCATAACGGCCGTATTTCAAATCTCTTGTCAGGTTGGTTCGTTATGAGTCAAGGAACTTGTAGAACATAAGCGAGCGCCGTCCACTCACTACGTAATTACATCCACTGGCGCAGTTAATTAGGATCAGCGGGCGTTGGCTTTCTCTTCAAGGGTGGGAGGTTCTGGAGACTTCCTGGGCGGATTGCGGAATGGTTTCCAGTACGGGACTGATGGAACTTACCTGGGTACCTTTCCTTTGGTGGAAATGTGAATCTAACGCTTGTTATATTTGGGGAGTAAAGCAAGCGGGAGAAACTGGGGACGGATTGTGGCAGAGGTGTATGGGAGGGTGTTCTTGGAGCCGTGTAAGTCGAAATGATACTTGCTCACTAATATGAGATACCGGATACCATCAACAGCTAAGAATACGATATTGCAGAGGAGCTAACCCTCTAGACAGCCCAGTATTATTCCTCGGATACGTTTGTAATAGAGGGTAAACACAGAAGCCCCCTCACCTTTCCTTTCTCTTTGGTGGCTACTTCCAACAGAGCTGCGGTTCCATCATGAGGCAGGTCGCAGTTAAAACCGGTGTTAGTGCCGCCGGCAAATACCACGCCTTATGTGGCCCATTGTCGCCCAAAGACACTCAAACAAGGATTTCACGTTTGTTAGCTTCGTACCAGCTTATGCTCTTCAAAATATATTCAAGAGGCCCAAAAATTCAAGGGGTATCTGGTCTCGGTCCAAACCAGGCAAGGCAAGGAGTTTGTTCCCATGAGACATTGTAATCTATTCGTCTATCCGCCACTTTGATACTCTGTCAAAAAGGCCAAAAAACATCTTTATCTGCGGGCTGGGACAGGGACTCCGTGTCTTCTTCAAAGTCGAATAGACAGAGTCCCCTAGTTTCCTGCACCTCGAGCAAGCTGCCCCATGTGCTCCTGCAGACTCTGGATAAAGGCCTCCAGATCCTGTGACAAGGTCTCCCTCCTGGGTGTCTCCATCATCAATTTCAATACAACTGCCCTCTCTCTTATAGGAGTAGCATACTGCGTAACAATGGTATTGACTAACACGGCGGTATTGAAAGTGGCTCCGGCTTTTTGGAGAATACGTTCGTTACTCTCGGGGGATCTGAAAATGTCGTGGGTGAGTCCCCAGTTGAAACTCAGAGTTCCCGAGGTAACCACGCTCATCACCACGCTGCCTAGCATTGTTTGGATTGTACGGTCATTCGCAAGGACCTTGAATGCTTCGCCGTTATCAATACTGCATTGGGCAATGACTGAGTTGATAGTCTCCGGTAGAATGTTCTGGTTAGCCATTTTCGCGGTTCAAGAGCTTTGTAAAGAGCGTTGGTCTGTTCTGCGTTGGGCTGAGCGAGCGGCGCTTTGCAAGTAGTTATGTAGGAGAGAGAAGTCGCGCGTGAGAAGGTCTGTAAGTCGAACTGTCCGTTGAGCTGTGTGGGAAGGTGTGGTTTTGAAGCCGTGTAAGTCGAACTACGAGTGAGTCTCCGAGATGAGATGCTGAGAATGATCCAAAGGCATATTAGAGCAGAATATCCAACTCCTTATATATCCCAAGATCCTCTGCGAAAATCTCCTCTCTCATTTCAAAATTCAGACGTAGATACACTCCCGGAGCTTGCGTTGACCTTGCGGGCGTCCACCCCCTTGATCGTGGGTTCGATCACGAGATAGTCCGCAGTTGTGGGCGTCTGGACAGGCATGACTTGATTCCCGTCCTTGGTTGTAGACGCTTCCGTCGGTATCTACGGGCGCTGGGTGGCCAGCTGTATTGCGTGTTGACACCTCTGTTCTTTGGATGAGATCCTTTCCGGTCTACGGAACGGAATGATGATCTCCTGTGTGCATCACGAACAGACATCATCCGCCTCTGCTCTTTGACGTACGGTCCACCTCGTCCGGAATTGTTAGTATCACGAAAAAGTTACGTCCCATCTTACTATTGAATCTGGGGTTAAGTTCCTGAGTAGCCGCGGGCGCCACGTAAGTGCGTGTTGCGGACTAGGTGAGGGCGTCGCGATCAAGCTTCATCTCGGCTCCTCCCTCTGCTCTTTGACGCTTGGTCCAGCTCGTCCGGAATCGTAAGAGAAGCACGATAAAGTCGCATCCCGTCTCACTCTTTAATCTGGGTTAAGGTCTTGAGCAGTGGCGTACGAACCAGTAGCGTGATCGAACAGCATCCCTGCACTAATCTCCTCGTCTCCAGCCGCAGTTCTGGGCGCAAAGAGCCGACAGTTACCGCGATCTGTTTCCGGCCTGCCACCTCTTCGTTGAACTCCTTGGCACCCGAACTTACCACGAATAGCTCGTGTCCCTCGCCATTGCTTTCGCTCTCGTGTAACCACACCTCAACTCCTCGCAACTGGACGTAACGGGAACCGCAAAACGACGAGTTCCCAAAAACACCTTGATTTTCCCTTTTCGGTTTACGGAATTAGTCCGTCAGTAGCCGTGGCTATCACAATCTAGGTGTGGTTGGCGCCCAAGGCGCCCCTTCTCAAACTGCCCCATATCATTCGGTGATATCCTTAGCAGTCAGAGACGATTAAAAGAAGCGTACATTATTCCTCTCTCCCAGTCTACTTTAATCTAATTACACAGGAACTTAATTACGGTCAGTGTGTAAAGGCTAGACCTGGGGAGAGGGTATTCAAGATATATACAAGCGCGCAACTACAATCCATCACACTCCTGTCCCCATGACCCAAGAGTGAACAGGCAAATGCTGAGACGCGAGAGGTCCACAATCAATATATGTATCTGCTTCTCGAGATATAGTAAGTATATCCTCCCGTGTCGAAGGGGCCTAGCCCGATTCTTCCCATATTCCAAACTGTGTCCAGAGTCTGGGCCAAAGACCCTCAGGACCGTTCACCTTTGCCAGATTTTTATAGGTGTCCTTCAGTCTCGGCCACTGCTCATAGTATATATAGTGGGTTGCCAGCCCACGACATAGCGTCCAACCTCCATCTGTCCGTGGGTAAATTCCGTCCTTCTACTCAGCCGCGAATCTTGCTAGCACGTACCACTTCCCGGCCATGGTCGACAGCTCTGTGACTAGACCTGGATCCGACCCCTCCTTCCTCAACTTTTGTCTGCTAGACTTGTAGTTACGTTCGAGAAAGATACGCTTGACCACCTCCCATCTGAGGGACGCCACCTAATGGCCGATTCTCGAACGGCGCATTGTGACTTCGCGAACGTGGCGCAATATCACCAAATCGCGTCTGTACATAATTTTCTCAAGGCGTTCGGCATTGTCCCCGTTGAAGCCGTACGTCTTGGCGATCTCAAGCATACGTGGGGAGGGATAGGGCCGTTTGACAGGCGGAGGGTACGGTCGGTAGCTCATTGCTACGGTCTAAGATATGAGCTTGAGAAAGTGCGTGGGTATATCGTGCGCCTTGTGGATCCGTTTAAGTCTATCTGTGAGTGAATCCAAGGTAAGAATAAAGTTCCGATGGATCCCAGGGTCTTCCCCTTTTGTACCTTAGATTATCTCATAGAGCTCTCCTTGGCGCAGGGGATGAAGGGTTAAAAAAAGCCCGCTCTACGTCCTGTTATTCCTCACCAAGGTGTTCGCCCCATACCACGGTCGTCAGTAACAAAGGTCTTCCCGCCCTCCCCCTTCGTTTTTACGCAAGTCCAGAGCTCGTAAGTATTCAGGGCAATCATAAGAAACCAATGATACAATGACCGTCCCCAAGTGGCCCCTTGACATATGTTGCCGTCCTTGAGCAACGCGCACTCGGAATATCGATCTTCCCTCCAGCCGTCAGGAAGCGCACGGGCAGTTTCAGGCCCACAAACAGATTGGTTGGGTTCTAAGCTTCTTCCCTTGACATATACCTCAACTTAGAATGTCACCAGGGAGCGACACGTCTCTGCCAGGTGTCCTTCCATGTTTGTCGAGGTAATTAGCTACAAAAGACATTACCAGCAAAGAGCTGCTCCCCCCCCCTCTTCCTTACCTAGGGTTTTGCGTGGGTATACTTTTAATTACACGTCAATACTCATCACGGGAACTAAACAAAGAACACCCTTGTTTTTTTCCCCGTCCGAATCTCTGGAAAAGCGTGGGCGGGGTGTGATCACTTTACTCTTCGTATACGTGGACCAGCTTACACTGGCAATTTGAATCTAATCTGTTAATCTACTTGGGTTTTATGAGTGTGGTGAGACCCAAATGGAAAATCTTTAGTGGAAGGTAGAGGCCTAATCGTCATCTTCGTAGTTGATGGTCTCGCGCCTGGCGAGTATGATCCCGTTCCGCCAGGATTCCATAACGTCCACATCGGGGCTAATGGACTCGTATTTGGACGTGTCCATAATTGTGGTCTAAAAAGCGGGTAGAGTTGGGTGGAAAGCTGTGTGCTGAGGTGTATTCGGAGATGTGTAAGTCAACTGATGAGGGACACTCTGACTCGCCGAGGACTAACTCGGAGCTCGAAAATACCACAATTTATGTCTCCAAAAAGAGGTCTCACACTATTCTCAAAATATTTGAATGGGGGCTGCCCATTCTGGGTATCATGGCTTTCACTGTGAAGCTTCTCGCCCGCAGATATGGGCGCCATAGACATGGGGAGCCCCCATTCCTCGACTTGGACGACCGGGCCGTTTAGAGCTCCACTACCACTTTACTAACGCGACGGTCCTAAACTACGCCGAGGTCATAGGTCTTGCGAAGGGCACTACCCACGGTACCAAGGTGCGCGATCTCCTGCCCGCAAACGGCAAGGGTTAGTGGCGAGCACCCGGCCTACTGTATCCAAGTTCTTGGCCTGTTCCAACACGCAGGAAGTTTCAACGATTACGGACGAAGAGCCCTCAGCTTAAATCTTCTCTCGGGAAAGTTGAAATTGTCTCCTTCCATATTTCTACTATAGCCCCTGCAAGGGACGAGGCTCCTTGTTTTCTTCCTTGAGTGGGTCTTCTGTGAAGGGGCGAGGTGTTTCGAAGTTTTAACTCAACCTTGGGCTATCTACGCATCCAGCTATTTCCGTTATGGCGAAATTCAAGCTTCCAAGTGTCTTTCAATACATACTCTTGCTTCCGCTCTCACGTACCCACGCCTCAGCTCCTCGCAAGAAAGAAGAGAATGCTCGAGCAACTCTTGCTCCTCCTTCCATCTTTGGTTTACGGAACAAGTCCGCTAGTGAAAATAATACCCTTACTTTCTTAGTACTATTCAGGTATCTAGAAGGGCGTGGCAGTCGTTACCTAACTCGTTAGTATAAGTCAAGAAGATTATGCCCGCGACTTGAAATTGATTTATTCATCTACCTACTATTCTGATAGCATGGCCAAAATACAAGGTAGAATAGCGTCGTTAGGACTTGAAGGCACCCTCTACTTTGCGAATGAATGCTTTCACGTCGTCTTTCTTCTCCTTAAGCTGAGGTATAGAAAAGGCCTTTTCTATGTTATACCCGATGGTATGGCCACTGATCACTTCACGACAGGCGAGTTTGAGCATCCCATAACACATCCTCCAATTATCCATCATAGTGGTGCAGTTCTCCTCCAAGTACTTGATCCTGGCATGTACCGTACCGAAAGACTTCAAGATCTTCTTCGCGGCGATGGCGTCGGGAGAAGAGCCCGCTGAAGAAAAGTTCCGCGCTCCAGTTGCAGTGGAAGCGAAAGCCTTGCGGGCAATATTCCAGGCGTTAGGGGTCAACTTGATTTCCCCAATAACGCTATCAGATGCCAGTTCTCCCAAAGCGAGCCACAATTCGGGGTCGTCCTTCTCGAAAAGATTCCTGATAGCCTCATCGGCCTTGGCTTTATGCTCAGCAGGAGAGAAGGGTTTGTACTCTCCAGGAGGGCAGATACCCCGATGCCTTAGCTTATTCCTCACGAATCTTATCAAGGCTTCCATTCCTGTCTCCCAATCCTTCTTATTGACATCGCTGACCTTCCCAAAAAGAGTCTCCAAGGTTATTTCGTCTAAATAGTCCGCAAGTGCCATGCAACACTCTCTCCACCTTTCACTCCGGTTCAGGCACTCCTTCCCCTCTTTTTCCATCCAAGCATCCATCGTATCAAAGCACAAGAGAATGACATCTGCTTGCTCATCTACCTCGTACTCTTCCCCACCCTCTTGGAAGATCTCGGCGATTTCGCTGCGGTCGTTCTCCTGACCGGCGACGGGCCGGCAGGAAACGAACTGGTTGCAGGCGAGGATCCAAGGGGACATGGTCGCCAGATCGTAATCTCTAACGGCGGTCTTGACTGTTTCTCTGAGGGCATTTCTGATCTCTTTATTTGTGCTGTCGATGGCATGGCCTGTTAGATTTGGCCCTATGATTAAGATTTCCTCCCGCCAATTCCCCTCGGCGAAGATTTTAGGAAACTCGGTGAAATGAGGGGCAAATAAAGGCTCCATTGTCGTTCAAGACGTGGGTGGAGCTGTGAAATAAGCAGTGCGTTGTGTTGTATTACCCGGAGCCGTGTAGGTCGACTAATGAGTGCCTGTAGAGATGTCCAGAGATTAACAGGATGAACTTCGTCGTATCAGTCGACTAAGGACGGACTCCCTAACCTACAAAGAACTAATATTCAGGTTATCAAAAGCAAGATTATCATAAAAGTCGTGATGTGGATGGGTGGGTGTATGCCGCTTCAAGTTATCTTTGACGCATCAAAACGCGTGTAGGTCGAGCTGTGCGTAATCCTCTGGGTCACGATGATGTTGTATCTGGAGATATGACAATTGGAAAAGACTCCTCTTAGATATTTACTCGTTCCGGAACATTCCTATCTGGGATGGGAGGCAATCACAGCAAGATGCCGCGCCCGTAGCCGTGGGCGTCACTCGAGGAAACTTGCGTTCCACTTCTTCGACTACGAGAGGAACCTGCTGTCGGCTGAATTTCTCGTCAAAAAAAGTCGGTTTACTTTAGAAATAGGCGTCAAGAACCCCCAGTCCACGGGGACCATCTTTAAGCTTCAAGAGAAGTCGCGCGTAACTGTGGGCGTTGGGAACTCAAAGCACCCCGTTCCTCCTGCTCGACGCCTTGCTCCTCGACAAAGGGAGCAGGCAATCGTCGAAGTATGAGCTAATAATACTTCGCCACTGTCCTCAAGCTTCGTGTCAGTCGAGCCCGTTTCCAGTCAAGGACGTCACGGACACAGAGCCCCTTTCAGAGACTCGAGCGAGCATATCCGGGTTCCCTCATTCTTTCACGCGCGGAAGAACAAAGGATGGCCCTGGTTCTCCCCATAGCTTCCGGATTCGAAACATTTTCTCAAATCAATGTTACTCCGTAGACTGCCTGTTAGATATTCAATCCCTCTCCCCGCCCGTCTAACCCTTGTTCCAAATGCCGAGCGTCAAAGCCATCAAGTCGTGATGCATTCCAAATACGTTCATACCCATCATAAATCATATCCGCTCCCAAATCCCAACGCAGAGACCAAAAACGGAAAGATTCGAGCACCATGCAAAAACTCAAGACGACTCCTCGCCCGCCACAACGCCCGTAAGCCGCCCCTCACCCGGCATACTAGGATTCACCACCCTCGCCAGCGCAACCGTTTGCTCATTATACACGCCCTCCCACCCCATCCTTATTCCAAACACCCCATTCAGCACCTCCTCTTCCCCGCTCCGCAGGCACGGCGCGATCCACCCGTTGAGTCCCGACCAGCTGGTCTGCATGCTCCCGATCGCCAACTACTGGTAGCCGAGTTTGCAGGAGCCGCGGTGCAGGATGGGCTCGAGGCCCGGGTAGTTTGGGACCGCGAGGGCGCTCATCATCCACCTGTAGTAGCTCGCGAGGAGTCGCCAGGTGCCGATAGGGGTGGTGTCAATGGAGGACGTCTCGACCGCCACGTACCCGCACGACTTGGAACACCATGCGCCTTAGCGTGGGCACCGTCATCTCCATCTTGTCGCCATCTGTCCTTGGGAGTTTGGGCCCGGAGCTCAAGCTGTCGATGATACCCGACCAAGTCAGCAGGCCGGGCGTGGGATCCGGCTCGGGTGCGTCGGGCGTCATCGGGTTGTGGTGTGGAAGCCCAAGCTCAGCAACAATCTCCGCCACGGGAATCACTGTGCCGGGTGGGATGTTCGCCCCGTACGCGCGCGGCACGTTTGGGGCGACGATAACCGGCAAGCTGGAACGGTTCGCGAACGCCTGTATATCACTGCGCAGCGGAGACATAAACTGCGGAATTTCCGGCGGCGGGGGTCTTGGGCCACGAGAGAGAGACACTGATTCCAGCTTCAGATCGTCGAGGCTTCGTGACGTGCGGTAGCATGAGGACGTCCTCGGGCCGGTGAACTATTCCCTACTATACCATGAACTCTAGGTGGCGGGTGAAGGGGACGGGGAGTATGAACCGCCCTCGTTGGCTTCCTCACGAAAGCTCGCCGCCGCAGACCCATTCGAAGTGGAGGGTTGTGATGTTTCGTTGCTTTGCAATTGTTTCGAGCAGGTTAAAGGCATGAGGTACGACCTCCACCGGTTCAAGCGACTCATCCTTAATGGTGCCGGCCTCCAGTGTCTTGGTGAGCCTTCTCCAGTCGGCCAGGACTCCGAGGTGCACCTCCTTCACGTTGGGAAGCCCGTTCCGCAAGTCCACGGAGCTGATTCCGGGGAGGTGACTGCTTGGTACCTTTGCGAGACGCAGGCAGACGAGATTGCGGAGGCCGCCGGCCCGGGAGATGTCGGTGAGCCCGTTGGCCCAAGACAGGACGAGGGCCCTGTTGGCCCACTCGAGCTCCATAAGAAGCTTCTTCTGCGCTGTCTTGAGGGTGTTCGAGGAAAGGCCTGGCGATGACTGGACTAGAGTTATGGTTGAGGCGTTGTCGGTCAATGGGGCGTTGTTGCTGATGTATTCCAGTGCTGACTTGATTTTCGCCTTGGGGATCCCAGCGTCGCGAACCATCTTCTTGTCGTCGACCTCATCCGTTGGGCCCCGTCTGTCCGACTGGGCTACGGAGCCTTCGGAAACAGCGTGTGCTGGGACGTGGTTCGGTCGCGAACGGTAGGCATCCCTATTCCTTGACTATGCCCGCGTGATACCTTGGCCGCGACAAGATACCTCTCTTGGCCGAGGATGCGACCCCATCCGGGATCGCAGGAGACCGAGATCTCTGTCGCATTTATTAGAGTGCCTAAGGTCGCCTCCACGGCCTTGGGGTCATTGGTCGCGGCCTCCAGATCCAACAAGTCGTCGTGGCGGCTATATTCTTCGTTTTGCCAGAGGTAAAACTCTCAGGGTTCCTGGACGAGCTTGTGGTCCGGCTTTATGGGCGGACAGGCAAACACATTCTTGTCGATTTCAAGGAAGAGGGAGAATCGGCGGACGTAATGCCCGTGAAGAAGGAGGCTGTTCCGGCCATTTCCTGACAGAGGCCCAGACGGACCGGGGACCGGGAGGCAGGACTCTGGCCTGAACCTCGCTGCGAAGGTGTGGGGGTAGTTGATGATGATCTTGTAGCGGAACTCCCGGCAGACCAGCATCATTCTCCGAACATCGTAGAATGGAAAGTCCTGGAAAATCTGGTCGAATCTCTCCGTCGGAAGGACATCCTGGGCCACGTGGGGGTCGCTAGTTGTGTACCAGCGCTTTCCTCCATGGCGGCGGTAGTGTCGAAGGACGAGGGTATGTTGGCGGAGGAAAGTGAGGGGGAGGGAGGGTTGAACAGAGTGAGCCTTATGGTGACCATCTTTCTCGATTGAATAAAAGAGGATTGAAGAGAAAAGCTGCCTTGAGGCTAGTAGAAATGCCCCAGTGTAGAGTGAAGTGCGTTGCACGCGCAGGGTTATTTGAAGAGAGGTTGTGAGTGGAAGTCTAGAAGGACTCTGAGATTGAGTGCAAGGATACAAAAGGATGTATGTGGTGCCACACTGAAAGGCACGGTTAGTGAAGATGCTGCTCAAAGTGATGGGAGGCGGCTTATTTATATAGATGTAGGGAAACTAGCTTACACCCGACGACCACAGGCAATGCAAACTTAAACATGTTGTAGTGAGAATAACTTCCTGAATGCCAACAAGCATGTATATCTAAGCAGAGCTAGTTCATTTGAATTGAAATTCTTGACCTAACTGAGAGCTTAGGGACACGGAGACAGCGCGTACGAAGTAGTGGTCCAAGTATCGCGATGATCGTCGTGGAAGTAGAGCTCGGATGTCTGCGGCATTGACGTAGTGGGAATCTGGAAATCGTAGGGCTGAGTGGGGACCTGCATGAGCACCAAATGGGCGGGTCTGATTAATGACCTACCCGGTTCAAGTGGTGTTCTTAAGAACCATCCGGGATAGCTGACGGGATGAAGGACGGGTCGCGAGCGTAGCTTACCCCATGGGGGCGCCATGGGCCAAGGGGAAGAGGGGATGGTTGAGATAGCATGCTTTGAATATTCATGCTTTAAGAAATAAATCTCAAAGCAAGTGTATCTTGAAGTGTGTAACACAAGTGAAGCAGGAACCCAATCTTTATCATCTGATGTATCTTAAGCAAAAGTTATCTCGTAGCTCTGGGTCACGGGGGTTCTTCTCCCAACCTTCATTCCCGTCCCCTCATAGAGGTCCTGAACAAACCCAGCAAACGGGATCGATTTTCAAACCAAGCATGTCCAGGTCGTCATTGCGTGTTGCGAGGTTAAAGTAGTCGGTCTTGTGTTACATCAGGTTAGAAAGGCGCATGATCTCACGAATCCTTTCATAAGCTGAAAATTGGCATCTCTATCCTGGTAGGGGATAGGTGAGCCAGCCCAGACCAGGGGACGATCCACACTTTGAGCTCCACTTGGAGAGCCCTCGGGAGACTCTAGCATCTCACAGTTTTACGCATTACCTCCAAGCTGCCAAGGGAGGGAAGGGGCTCAGATAGGAAGCCGGCATAAACAACAAACTTGCATGCCATGCCCACTTCTCGAGACAGGTAACACATACATCGACGGCCGTAGTCAGTGTGTAAGGTTGTTAGAAGGAACGCCCTCGGTTTAGAGCAAATGACGATACTGAGCTGCGAGGAGCTGTGAGGGTGGACGCGTAAGTGCGGTGCGGATGCTCCTTAGGCATGCGGCAGACAGACGTCGACAAAGTAGCAGGGACGAGCGGCACATGGAGGTAATGACACGCCGAGTCCGATTCGTGAATGGACGAAGTTCATGGTTCACCGGGGTAAGGAAAGACGACGGACCTCCTGATCATGAGACGAATCGGTGTTATGGATGGACGAGGTTGATCCTCGAGACCACCGTCAACTTCCAACATATTTGCATCATCCACTCCAGTAAGGCATGTGGCTCAAGCGTCCCATCGAACTCCAAGGGGTATCTTCCCTCCCCGCAAGGCCCCCCGACATTCCATCATACACGTCGGCCCTCACTGCTGGGAAACACCCGAGCGCTGCCATCCGTTTGATCATGTCAACATTGTATTGATGGAGGTTTGTGACGAAGCCGTTCCCTGAATGCCATGCTCAACCGTACACCGGTAACAAAATAAAAAGGAATACCGCGGCCTCTTTTCAATACTCCTTTCCCGCCTCGCCCCTTTTCGCCCTATCCCCCCTTCGTCCTCCGGTCCTTTGCTTTCGAATCACATCATCCCTCTACGCGGCGGTGATGGCCTGGCGGACGCGGGCACCACGCTGCCTCGAGTTGAGCCTCTGCTCCTGAGAGACGGGGGCCTTCTCGACGGCCTCATCGCCCTCGGTGAGGATAAGCTCGATGTGGCAGGGGCACGACATGTAGGGGTTGATCTAGAACAGTAACCGTTAGCATCTCCTTCGTCCATGGCCACATCTCGGTTGTCGGAACGTACACGGCCGTGGGCACGGTAGGTGCGCCTGCGCTGCTTGGGGGCCTGGTTGACCTGGATGTGCTTGACGACCAGGTTGCTGGAGTCGAGACCCTTGGCGTCGGCGTTGGACTCGGCGTTCTTGAGGAGCGTGAGGAGGTGCTCCGCGGACTTCACGGGCCACCTGGCACGGTCGACACCGAACTGCTTGCCTGTAGGAAGTATCCCGAGTTAGCAAAAGACGCCCATAAAGCTTCGATCATGCACAATATTCCCCTATCGACTCGCGAGACCGAGCGGGGGGACAGCCCGAAGAGAGTATATCCCACCACTCGACGCAGCCCCTCCCGGAAGAAAGCAAAAATCGGATAGTCGTACCCTGGGCGCAGCGACCAATGCTGCCGTTGTAACGGCGCATGGGGACCGCCTCCTTCTTCTCGGTAACGTTGTTGAGGAAGGCGATGGCGCGCTGGAGCTTCCAGCCGTTAATCGCCTGGGCGGTTTCCCTCGTGTTCTTGAAAGAAACACGGAGGTACGACCCGCGGGCGCGCGCCGACTTGGCGGAAGAGATCTCCTGGGCTGCGTACCGAACCTGCCATGTCGCCAAAGTCAGCCATCACGGGTTCCGTCGCGGAGGTTTTTCTTCGCGGGTCGCGGCGACATGAAAAAAGTCTTCGGAGTGTGCGAATGGTAATCGACGCGGAAACGGGCAAGACGGAACAATCGCAATAGCTTGAGTCTCTCGTCAATAATCCAAACGGGCGTGACTTACCATCTTGAAGGTCGTGGATGGCTTCGATTGCTGGCTGTGTCGAAGGGGTTAGTAGGGTGATAGAGAAATTCGTGTAAATTTGTCGACGTCCTTTGGGCGGGAGGGCTCTGGAGTTGGAGTTTGGGCCAGGTCGCTCCTTATTGGCTGGGTTGAAGGGCTTAGGGTTTTTGCGTTTTGGTGGGAAAATTATTTGGCCTGCGGTGGGAGGGTCAGCTTCGGGGCACCACTCCGGCCCACCGAGTCCAACCCATGCAGCAAAGGGTCGAGATTGTCCATACTCAGCTTGTTTCAGTGTCGCCTGTCCACGGCGATATCCTGCGTTCGTTATATGGACTCATCTGAATCAATCTCCTTCCAGATTCGCGCTTCCTGCGCTGCAATTGTGTGGCCGAGAGTGGGCTGGCTGGGTACCAGGCTCACGTGATTTCGAGCCTCACTGCCGCATCTCCATTCCCAGGGTACGGTGCGATATGCTTCTCTGCACGGATCACCGCTACTTAGTCATCGCTGCCCCACGTCCAGTTGACGTTGCCCCGCGCTGCGGACCTTGGAGGGGTACAACAGCTCTGACGTTGCGCTGTGCTCCCCACGCGCTGCCCCTCGCGTGAGTCAGTCTCTCTGCCTTCCAATGACTTTATTTCAGGTTATGCGTCAGTAATGATAATTACAATTTGTTCCCGGGCTCGACGCGGGATATGCGGAGCTTGATGCCGCCCTGCCACTGAACGCTCGGCGTAGAATCACCGATGTCGGGCGGGAACCTGAGTCTTTTACCGTAGTCTTGACTCAGTTTCAACCGCCTTTCCTTCTTAAAAATAAGCGTAGTCTCCACCTCGACCTTGAGCTGTACCTGACTCCCTTTGGATTCTGTCTTACCTTATCAACGAGCTCCATACCCCGACTCAACTCTCATAATGCCCACCAGAGCTGATATCACCCACTTCGGCGCGGGGCCCGCCGCGCTCCCGACCGACGTCCTCGAGAAGGCCGCGCAGGCGCTTCTGGACTTCAATGAGACCGGCCTCGGAATCGCGGAGCACTCGCACCGCTCCGAACACGCCACGACCATCATCAACAATGCCAAAGCTGACCTGGCCAGCTACCTGGACATCCCGGATGACTACGAGATCCTGTTCATGCAGGGTGGTGGTACGGGCGAGTTCTCCGCCACCATCTACAACCTCGTGGGCGCGTGGGTGACGAGGCAGAAGGCCCAGGCCCTCAAGGACCTCGGTGTGGCCGACGAGAAGGACGCCGACCAGGGCAAGCTGATCGAGGTGCTGAGGAAGGCGGTCGATGAGAAGCTCAAGGTCGACTACATCGTCACCGGCGGGTGGTCGGACAAGGCGCACAAGGAGGCCATCAGGCTCCTTGGGCCCGAACACGTGAACCTCGTCGCCGACTCCCGCACCGTCAACGACGGCAAATTCGGCAAGATCCCCGACGAGAGCACCTGGAAGCTGTCCAAGGACCCCGCGTTCGTCTACTACTGTGACAACGAAACGGTCGACGGTGTCGAATTCCCCAAGTTCCCCGAGGTCCTCACGCCGTCCGCGGATGGGAGCGGTCCCATTGTCGTGGCCGACATGTCCTCCAACATCCTCTCCCGGAGGATCCCCGTCAAGAACTTCTCCATCATCTTCTTCGGCGCCCAGAAGAACCTGGGATGCACCGGCATCACCATTGCCGTCGTGAAGAAGTCGCTTCTTCCCCCCACCACTCCTCAGCCCTCGCCTACTCTCGTCCGCAAGCTCGGGCTCCCGCTTGGGCCCATCGTGCTCTCTTACGAGATCATTGCCAAGAACAACAGCCTTTACAACACGCTCAGCATCTTTGAGTAAGTTACATTACCCCCAGCCATGGCTTTTATAAGTCCTGAATTGACACGTTCCAGTGTCTACATCGCGGGTCAGGTCCTGCAGAAACTCCTCCAGACCTTCCCGGACAAGGTCGACGGCCAAGAGGCCATCGCTAGCAAGAAGGCCGCCCTCATCTACGGCGCCCTCGACGCGCACCCCGACGTTTACAGCGTCGTCCCCGAGAAGTCGGTCAGGTCCAAGATGAACATCTGCTTCCGCGTGTCCAAGGGCGGCAACGTCGACGAGACGGAGAAGGCGTTCCTGAAGCAGGCCACGGGTCTCGGCCTAACCGGTCTCAAGGGCCACCGCAGTGTCGGGGGCATCCGCGCTAGCAACTACAACTCGATACCCCTCGAGGGAGCGCAGAAGCTGGCGGAGTTCATCGAGTCCTTCGCGAAGGCCGCTTGAAGCGGTGGATCAAGGGAAGCTGGTTCTGTCCTAAATTTATAGCATGTGTTTGAGTGTTTTGACAGCCAAGATGTTTCTATATATTTGCATGGTGCCATGGTCGGGGATAAGATGGCAATCAACTTGAGTCATATCCTGACCGTGGGCTGGCTCTCTATCCATAATGTTCCATAAGCCCAGCTCGCGAGAGTCACGTACTTGACTGCAACGAGTCACTATGGAAGTGTTTGAAGCCCTACTAGGGGCTCAAGTGTCCATAAATGGATAGGAGCGCAGGTGGAATATGGAGTAAGATTTTCGCCATAACTATCGCAATATTTCATGGCGCCTGTTTCGTAGACAGAAAAACGAAGGTCTTGTACTCTGTACTTTCCCACTTTATTGGACGATGGATCCAAGCATGAGCGGTCGGTGAAGGAAGCCACCGGCATATCTTCGGCTAATGAACCCACTTTAACTTTCCAACGACCAATAACACCCGCCAATTGCCTCCCCGCAACCCGATTAGATAGCCCTTCTGAGTGGCTGAAAATTTTCCCAAAGAAAGCTACTCCAAAAACGACCAGCAGAAAAAAATCAAAAAATTTCTAGACTGCCTGCCTCCCCAAGAGTCCCAGACCGCATCGTCAACTCTCCCACCGTTCTCTCGCAACACTCGACATTCGGGCTCTCGAGGGTGCTGACTGGAAGGGAAACCGATCTTGATCATCATACGCGCAGCAACTCTCGCTCTCAAGACAACTCCGGATCCGGCAGACTTCCCACCGTCACCTTCTACGAATCTCAATACTGAGCTTCTTTCTTTGCTGAGCAACATCTCAGCCGACTCAAGTCCCCTAACGTCGGAATTGTCTATACCTTCGACACGTTAGAAATGGCGCCTGGATTCCGCGGAGGACGTGCCGGCGCTCGTGGTGGCGCTCCCGGCGGCCGGGGTGGTGGTCGCGGGGGTGGTTTCGGTGGTGGTTTCGGTGGCCGTGGTATGTAGCAGCCGTCTTGGACACTGCCTAGCGCTTGTCTATCTCTTCATCCTCCTCGAGGAGGGCGCGAACATTGACTAACGACTTACTCGAACAGGCGGTGCTCCCAGCCGTGGCGGTCGTGGTGCCCCCCGTGGTGGTGGCCGTGGTGCCCCCCGTGGGGGCCGTGGTGCCCCCCGGGGTGGTCGCGGCGGCGGCCCCGGTGGTGCGAAGGGCGGCCAGAAGGCCATCATCGTACGTCGAATCCTTTCTTCCCCTCATCGCATTCCCTCTGACCCGCGCTAACCCCTCTGACTAGGAGCGCCACCGTCACCCCGGAGTGTTCATCTCCCGTGGCAAGCAGGACGACCTCGCGACGAAGAGCTTCGCTCCCGGCGTCAGCGTTTACGGCGAGAAGAAGGTCGAGGTGACGGAGTCGTCGACGAACGAGGACGGCACCACGGCGACGGAGAAGCTTGAGTACCGCCTATGGAACCCCTTCCGAAGCAAGATCGCGGCCGCGATCCTCGCGGGTATCGACACGCTCTACATCCAGCCCGGCAGCAAGGTCCTTTACCTCGGTGCCGCGTCCGGTACCACCGTCTCTCACGTCTCCGACATCGTCGGCCCCGAGGGCCGCGTCTTCGCCGTCGAGTTCTCGCGCCGCAGCGGCCGTGACCTCATCACCATGTGCCAGAAACGGCACAACGTCAACCCCATCGTCGAGGACGCGCGGAAGCCCGCGTCGTACCGCCTGTTCGTCAACGGCATGGTAGACGTCATCTTCTGTGACGTGGCGCAGCCCGACCCCGCGCGCATCATCGCGGAGAACGCCGGTTGCTTCCTCAAGGTCGGCGGCAAGGTGCTGCTGAGTATCAAGGCCAACTGTATCGACTCGACGGCGCCGCCCGCGCAGGTGTATGCGCAGGTCGTGGAGGAGATGAGGGCCCTGAAGTTCAAGCCCAAGGAGCAGATCAGCCTCGGTAAGTGGAGTGTCCCCATGTCCCCCGGCGGGGTTTGTGTTGCGGAGTCATTATGCTGACCAGCTTTGCAGAGGCCTATGAGCGTGGCCATGCCCTGGTCGTGTTTGAGTATACCCGCAACTAGACTTGCCGATTCTTTGATCCCGGGGGTGCGCGGGTGTGTGTGTAGTGTGTCGCTGTACGTGGGGAAAGGAGTCGAGGCCATGCCCAAAAAGGAGTCTCCGCGGCTACGCGGCGTGGCCGTCTGAGAGCAAGAAAAGGTTCCAGGTATCATGGTCGGAAACTATAGGCTACGGCGTTGGGGAGAAAGTGACAATGGTTTTTCTCTTTTCACTGCTTGTTGTTCTACGTTGTTGCAATTTGTCTGCTCGAGTTTAATTGTTATATCGTCATATTCTTTTTTCTTGTTCAGTGGATTCCCTCTGCGCATCTCTTGACTTGCTTTGTTTCGTCTATCGATGTATGGGAGTTTTTTGATCTGAGAGGCTTGTTCTACACTAGTGAAGAGAAATCTTTCAGTAACGGGAGTCACCTCGTCTCCGTCCATATGAGAAGGTATTGTGAGTGTTGTTTTGCGAGTGCTTCGGCCGTGTTGGCACGGGCGTGCCCCGGTTGGCCCGGATTTGACCACCCCATCCCACCGCAGCTCTTGCTCTTTGGTCTCGGTATCCCACTTTAAATCTCTGAGCTGTCAGGCCTTGGGTCGTTCTAGAACCCCTTCCGGCCCAATTTTTGGCCCCAACCCCGCGACTCCCCGAGTCGAATCTCGCCATCACTTCCTGGGGGCCGGTCCATCCCCTCGCATCCATTCTCATCCCCTTGACTCTACACCTGTGGCGAGGAGACGCCAGCGCGCCGGATAACGAGGTCGTCGCGGTGGTCCACGCCCCTACGAACAGTCGGGTGTATTGATGATTGATACCTTGACGCCCCAGGAGCTCAAGACACGGACGGCGGCGTGGAGAGGAATGAACCAATTGAGGGACGGGAGTGGATGGAGTTCCTCGGAGGCAGCTGGGGAGGAATGGGAGAGCTGGGGCGGGTCGAAGACGTATTTTGTCATCTGTGGGCATATCCTTAGCTTGGTTAGACGTATCTCGTGGCCGCGGCGTATGGCAATAGGACAGGTGCACTCGGTTTCAAAGGAACGCTTCTCCCCTGTCAATGCCGTTTACAATGCTGGAGACGCGCAGAGTCTCCCAACGCGTAGCTGTCTCTTGAGAGCTTACATAGGGGCCTGTCCCGTTCCATTTGTCCTTTATGCTACCTTCGACGGGCAGAAGACGGGAAAGTCTTGGTATCTCCACGGCTTCTTCCTCGTATGCAGCCCGACGTCGGGGACGGCCATGTGAGCAGTTGTGGAGACGCATGGGACTTCCAGCGCAGACCCTGGCTAAGATTATTCCTTGACGACCGCGACCTCGTCGGAGTCGTTGCATGGCTCAAGAGGTGTCGAGAATGAGAATGTGTGGAGTAGAAAGACACTAGGCGACACTAGGGGAACCCGACAAGGTCCGGAGCAGAGGCGGCGCAGCATTAATATGGGACCTCGGCGTGCGGCTTGTTGCCATCGAGCGCGAGGGCTCGCCACAGATAAATCCAGCCCATCGGTGTCGCGCGTCCATAGCACGGGGGGACCATGGAACGCGAGCAAGGCGGAGCCATCCGCGAGAAGGCACAAACACAACACTCACACCCCGTATCCCATGTCCCGAGGCCTCAGTCCCTCCAACTCCGAAGCACAGAAACGGCTCGGGGGATTTTCCTCTGCCGTCCCGCGACGCATCAAAGTCCGACCGTCTCACCCGCGGCCCGGTCTGCAACCGGACTCCTCCGTATCCGAACTGCGACGAAACCAGGCCTCCGAAGACCGCCCGAGCGCTCGCTTACCCCTTTCCCCCGCGTTCGCCCCCTTCCTGGTATGGAAAGGGGAATGGAAATCTGGTACTGGGGGTGCGGGGCACCACGCTACATGTGGACGTGCGAGCGGGAGGCGCTCGAATCTGTGTGATTCTGCGCGGAGCGGATTGGGGGGCCATCTATGCTTCTGGGAACAGACGGTAGGCCTGGACTTGCCTTGAGCGGGTGAAATGGGACGTAGGCTGTTGTGCGACGCGCGTGACGAGGCATCGAATCATGTAATTTCACCTCGAAACCGCACGTTTCAATGGAAAGAATTCTCGGGCCAGAGGGAAAGGAACATGCATGAGGGGCACCCAAAGAGGAAGGTGGAAGGAACGTTAATCGAAGGAGCAAGGAACGCCTCGACTTGCTTTTTTTTTTCTCTTTGCCTTGTGCTTTTGGCCCTGTCTGCTGCCGGGATACTGGGGGTTCCTTGCACGTCAGTGATGTGGCCTGGGATTTGGCCGTAGACGGCCCGACATGAGGGCGGTTGGTCCGGTCGGTCGATGGCGGCACGGGTGAGTCTTTTCCCTGCCGCTCCCGCTTTTCCCCGCGCATCTTCTCTGCCCACATTCGTGTTCTCAACACGTCTGCGAGCGGTGGATATGTGGCAGACGGTGAAATCACGATTTGCATCTCCTCCCTAATGAATATGTATGAAAAAACGCGCTTTCACGTTGGCCGGGGGGAAGAGATGATCTACGCGAGTCGGGCCGGACCTGGTACATGAGCAAAGGAGCCGCCTTACCCGCCGTGACCAGCTCTCACCGGTCGAGGACTCCAGATTCCCGTCGCGTCAAAAGGCTCCACGAGCGGGGCAGCTGGCACGAATATACCTTGTTTCATGCGTTGTCATTCGCTGCTTCGTACGAAGTGCGGATAATGATATTTCACAGATTTGTGATATATGGCGGTTCCACATGTGGTGAGATCCAGAGGGTCTCTCTGTCAGCGCTGTTGGACGAACGACTCGAGGTACGTACCCTTGTATAACAACCTGCTCCGCCGTAAGCAATCCTCAGCGGGCCGCCTTCGGTATTCACAACCTCGCGCAGACATCGCAGGCATCCAATGATCCGAGATCCATATCCGGTCCTCGTCATTCCCCGATTGAGAATCTATCGGCAGGTTATATCCGACAGGGTCGTCAGAGTGGCAAACATTTTAAAAGAATTGGCCATCAAAAAGCGTTGACGCCGGCATTGGGGACGCCAAGTGCAGCTCCCTGCGTCTTCAAGTACAATGCACTGGACGAGGTCATCTCCCGACGACGGCCCCGAGTCTGCCAGCACGGCATGGCCCACCGTCCGTGAGCCGCATACCTCGCATGCCAGTCTGCGCCCCGAGCCTGCGGATGCACCAAAAGTATATCGTACAAGAGATACCGGACGAGATGAGATGACGACGTGTGGTGCCCGCATGTCCTTTCCGACTGGGGCCATCTCTCCACACAGATGCGTCTCACCGGCGCCCTCTACCACTTTTGGCATTCTTCCGATGGAGGATGCCCTGTGGATGCTGGGCCGTGTAGTCTTGGGGACATACAAGACTGCATAAGTGTTTGAAACCGGGGGGGAGATGACCATGTGGTTTGACTAGGTGTCGTTGAAACCCCCGAGATTTCTTGAAGCATCCTATTTGTGGCTCCCAAGCACGCGAGTGCGTGTCAAGTCAGAGGTGAAGGACTTCTCACAGAGCCACACCTTGCGGCTCCTAGCCCCTTTGTGTCTCTGGAGTGCGGTATCAGCCGTCCTCACTACCCTCACTGGACTCCGCGCCAACAACACATTCTCCTAAATATTGCTTCCCCCGAAACGCAAGGGCGAAGACTCGGCGCCCTACAGACGTTGGGGGCGGGGGCCAAGCGGCGAGCTGAACACGGGACGCTCGTTATTCAAGCAAGGGAGTGCGACTGACGTCGGGCGACAAGGAGCTTGGATGCAGCGGTATGTCGCCGTGATCTCTGCGGTGGATCGTCAGGGTCTGCCCCCCAGAGTGGGGATGTGTATTAGGGCGGGGAGAGAGGCTCTCATGGTTGGAAAAAAAAGGCCCTGAAGGGCGAGATATATCGGATGGCGCGCAGAGTTGGAGGATGCCGACTTTCCCGTGGCAGCTTCCAAGAATGGAAGTGAGACGCTCGATCCGAGCGCTCCCCCACGGCGGATGCCAGTCATGGCCACGTCGATCGGGCCGCTCACTGCCCCGGACGTGACGTCTGGCCCGCTCCGTTGATCGTCGCCCACCGGAGGGATTCAGCCACGCAGCCACAATAGACGATCGTAGGGGACATCGCAATAAGCGCACGACGGCGCAGCCCGGTAACCCCTATCTGGCTACGACTACCCCGGATCTCTTTCTCACGCTAAAGAAAAGAAAGGTCAAAACGCGGAATGACATGCCGTCGCTCAGGAGAGGTTTTCCTGCCATGCACGATGCCTTCATGGAGGCGAATGGCCTCCGATAAGGTAGGGTAGCAGTTGGCTGTACTGACACGCGGAGTGTATTCCCATTCTGGCCTCGCCATGCGATGAGGGGGAAGTTGATCTATGTGACTTGTTTCACTACCATGTGACTCTCAGACCTTGATTGCAAATCAAGGAGCCGTGCTTTCCCAAAGCGCCATGCATGTAACCTCTCCTCGTGGTTCCCCTGGATCAAGATACGCGAGGTCTGAGATCAGAAGTCTGGTTAAGCTAGTGCCGCTACTACACCCGAAGCACTCCGTGTCCGCACGCTATCGACGACTATTGGCTCGTGGGACAGTAGAGCTGCGACGTTGTTTATTGGGCGCCATGCTTGTTTGGAGGACATGTTGGGTGCGACTGGAATGCGCGGTGTGATCGCGCTGGCCGCTCGGTTCCAAGGTCTTGGGGCAAAAGGGGACACAACGTCGGCGGCATGTCTGCGGACGTCCCGCCCACTTCATGGAAGGATTCAGGCACCTTCGGAAGCCGCCGACTCTGTTTAAAATTTCAACATTTAGACTCCGTACCCCGTTCGGCCTGCAACGCGCCAAGGGACGCGGACAAGGTCATCCCCTGCACTTCAGCGCCCCACCCGAAGCCGAGGTCGCTATCCGTATCCGACAGTTCCCCGTAAGAAACAGAAATGCGACAGCTCGCAATAAGGGGGAACGCATATCCACAGCCCATTCTTCGGCCCCTCCCCCGGACAATGCCTTATGCGCTGCAGATCTAGGTCCACGATGGAGACGGGGGGCGATATCCGGGCCCGGAGCAGTGCCACGCAGATCACTTCTTGACAGAGTAAGCGTCTCTTGGCCCCTATCAGAGCGTTGGGAGATCAACCGTCGACACTCGATTCCCTGATCCTGGTAGCGCCAGCTAGACTAAAACACAAGTAACCGTGCTGTCACCTTCATAGCGCACCAATCTCCAAGGCGATCGAATCGCCCAATCCGGTCACCCTTACACCGTGCGCCATGTGGCGGAAGGGTCCGAGGCCCGCCGATCATCCCCAGATGTGGAGGTATGGTTCCAGGATCTGGGGGTTTTCATCACTCCGGGGAAGCGATCTGAGGCGAGGGATCGTGGAGGGTGTTGGGAGGTGTGGCTTGATGGTGTCATCTTTACGGCCTCGAAGAATGATCGCCGAAGAAAGCCCCCACTCGAATTGCCTTCCATTCCTTTGTCCTTGAGATCATCAGAATATATGCCTTCACTGTCCTGTCCACTTGGGCATCTTCCAAATACCCCATCTACTACCGTTTCCGGAAACGATGGGCTCCCGGACCTCCTCGCTTGCCTGGCCCCCACACTCCTCACCCCCGCCAAGGCGCGATAACCTCGTCCCCAGACACTCTATTTGCAGCGTCCTTTTGCCGACAATATCTCGGTGCAACGAGGGTCCAGACTCCCGGGCTCGGGCCGGGGGCTGGTGTTGCTCAGGCGGTTTAGCCAAGGACACACTATTTGGTGTGTGGCGGACAGTTCTATCGTGCTACGTCCGTGAGCATAACGAGGACTGGGGGTCTGTTCGGCGAAAGTGTGCCACAGGCTGGATCTTGCAGAGAGTTTCAAGAGCTGGACGTGATGATCCCCGAGATCGAGCACCATCCGCGGGCCCCCCGTTTCGATTTCCCCCGACAAGTGAGGACCGTTTCGTAATCGGCGGCAAGATTCGATTGAACAGATCTGATTTATGATGTACGCCTGATTTGCGTGCACCGATTCCGTCAACACGGGTTCTGGTCCACCGTCCCTGGATGAAGGAGGCAGGCCGAGCGCGTCGCATCCGAGAGCCAGAAGGGCGGCGTCAATACGGGGTAATACAACCTAATCCTGCCATCCTTCGCTTTGGAAACGCGGTAGGGCTATACCGAACCACGTTATATAACCCCCCCTCGCCTCCACGTCAAAGTTTCCGGGGCGGCCTAAATCCAACGGCGAGTCTAAGCCAACCCCCATCCCGCAACACAAAGATGACCCCGATGTCAAAGGCCCAGTGGGCGCCGGGGCCCCCCTGCCTCCGCGCGCGGATACTCTCGGTGAATTGTCTTTGGGCTCCCCAGCCGAGATAGGAAAGAGACGAACGCGCCCCACTCACACCGCAGCTGCGAGCGGACAGGGGGGTTTCCCGTTCTGGACTCGCCTGGCCCACCCCGCATCTCCGGCTCGCCTGTCGGGGGCTACATGCTGCAGGGCGTTCAACTGATGCGCCGATTACAAGTCTTTGCAGGTGTGTTCGAGGGAGGGGGGGACGGGTGGTGTGAGTGTTCCATGGCTCCACCCCTGCTGGTCAGCCTTCAAGTATATACATAGGGTACATAGGATTCCTTCGTTGGGCATACGGAGCAGTAGCCGACTAGAGACTTGATTGCCCGGAACTGGGAGAGGTCATATTCTTTCCTCCTTTCGTCCAGCGCGTCTCGCCAATCTCAAAAGGTATTACACGAGGCAATCAGCCGCCCTCCGTTCCCACCCCCCTGCATCCATCAACTCCCACAACATCCGCGCCATCTCCAATATTCGAACCCAGTTTATTCTCCTCGCGACCCCAAAGCGTCAGCAGGGACCCTCGAAATTCTTCCCCACCGGCCCTCCCTGCGGTGGGCCCCGCGCTCCAGAGTGGCCGTCTTGTGATCCGAAGAGGGCGAGCGGCGCGGGGCAATGAGGCGTTCGATGCGGGCGTTCCCTGAATAACGTTCTTTTCCGTCTGCCGCCATTCGGCCGATTTGAATGCTTTTCCCCTTGCGTCGGAATCTCGAATGCTCGTTAAAGAAGTACGAACGCACCGGCGGTTTCTCGAGATGAATGCTACGCTCTTGGCGGCAGCTTCACACGCATCTGTCAGGGATCCCTGAACCCTGGCGCCTTACATTCCGCAGGGGATCTGCAGTATAACATCCAACTCCAGGTCCCTTCTCCTCTCCCCAGTCCATTGTTCTTCTGCTCCCCTGGCCCCTGCCCTTGGCCCCTGTTCCCTCGTCTCCCCAGCCAGTACCTTGTTCTGTCGAGAAGACTGGACAACGCCGGGCTCCACAACCACCCCCAGGACGAACCAACACTTTCCGATCCACCGTTCCTACTTACATACCTCGTACCTCGCACTTCTCGGGAGCTTAAACCCGAAAAAGGGTTTTCCCATATAAGTCCCCTAGCCCCGGGCCACCCACGGCGTCAACCTCCCCTCACCTGACCTCCACTCCCGATATCGACAACCCCCACTACTAACAGCCGGGAATCGAGAGCACCATCCACCCGCCCCGTGGCGCCCGCCACCAAATAGAATGCAGCCGCCCGCGCTCCTCCGCCCGGGGCTCGAGCCCCGGGACGGCCTCATCACCGACGAGCGGGCCCTCACCATCATCTCGGGCCTCGAGCGCAGCGGCTCCATACTCTCGCTGCTCGGCTCCCTCTTCGTCATCGTCACGTTCCTGACGTCGCATGCGTTCCACAAGCCGGTGAACAGGCTGGTGTTTTACGCGTCGTTTGGGAATCTGATGACGAATGTTGGGACGCTTATATCGAGGTCTTTTGTGGATAATCCGACTAGTCCGGGGTGTCAGTTCCAGGCGTTTCTGATTCAGATGTGGGTTTCCGTTGTTTTACTGGTGTTGATTATTCGTGACTGACGGGTTGTGTTACAGGTTCATGCCGGCAGATTCACTGTAAGTCCAGTCCCGCAACATCGCAAGCAGAGATGCTCCCGCCGTGACGACCCGGTACTGACACCCACTAGATGGACCCTCGCCATGGCCATCAACGTCTACCTGACCTTCTACCACAAGTTCGACGCCGTCAAGCTCCGCAAGATGGAGCTTCCCTACCTTTGCGTAAACTACGGCATCCCCTTCGTGCCCGCCTTCACCTACATCTTCGTCAGCGACAAAAACGGGAACAGGGTGTACGGCGACGCGACGCTCTGGTGCTGGGTCACGCCCGAGTGGAGCATCTGGCGCATCATCACATTTTACGGGCCAGTCTGGTAAGGAGCCCTCTTGCGCCACAGGCAGACTTATACCCGGGGGCTACGGGACTAACATGGAGGCACGTAGGCTCGTCATCGCGACAACCATGTTCATCTACCTCCGCGCCTGGCGGACAATCTACGAGAAGCGCAAGCAGCTCTACGACTTCACGGACCCCAACACCGAGGCGGACCCCCACTCCGTCAAGACGACAGAGGTTTGCGTGACCACCGAGGTCGTCGACTCAGTAGACGGCATCGTCCCCGCGTCGCTGACCACCGCCCACCACGGGAGCTCCTCGCGCGCGGGACACAACCTTCCCGCCCCCCCTGCTGCAGCGTACTCCGTGACCATTACCGCGGACATGACGCACGAAGGCGACGACGACGACGGGACCAACACAAATGGCGTATCCGGCACCACAGTCGCAGACGGCACCGAGCCGCAGACGACGATAGGAAACATCCAGGCCGGCGCCCCGCCCCCCTCAAGGCACCAGCGCCGCCGCAACCTCGAGATGAACACCGCGGCGTGGTCCTACACCAAGTGCGCCATCCTCTTCTTCACTGCCATGCTGATCACCTGGATCCCCTCGTCCGCGAACCGCCTCTACAGCGTCATCAACGGCGGGACGGCGCTCGTGGGGCTCGAGTACGCTTCTGCGTTTGTCCTCCCACTCCAGGGGCTGTGGAATTGCGTTATTTATATCGTTACGTCGTGGACGGGGTGCAAGAACTACTTTAGAGAGATTGGTCTTGCGCCGAGGGCAAAGGCCGTGGAGAGTTTGCCTTTGAGGAGCGATTTCGGGGGGAGGAGAGACGGGAAGGGGAAGAGGTTTGAGACGGAGAGTATGACGGAGCTGCAGAATAGCAGGGCGAGCTCCAATGAGTAGGGTTGCGGTTATGTGTCTTACGGTCGGGCTGAAATGACGTCTTCTCTCTTTCTCTCTCTCTCTCCTTTTATATGTTTGTTTATTGTCCCTTGCGTTGTTGGTTATATGTGGATACCCATGGTCCGGGAAGGACCAGCGAGAAGAAGTGACAGCCTGGTTCGGGGGTTTTCCTGCGTGAGCGGATCTACGTGCTCTGGAACGGGACAGGAGAATGGAGTCGTGGGCGGGAATGGGCGGGTCGATTGTGTTTAGAGTCTGGGCAGCCTCTGGGGATACCGTCATGTTGACTCCTCTACACCCTGCCGAGTATGTGTGAGAATATACTTGGTTCAGACCACTCAACGTCATTTTGTAGTTCTAGCTCGTCTTCCGCCAATAACTTAAATTGGGGCGTAGTAATGCGAGGTGATCTCGTCCGGTATAAGTCTGCAATGTGGTCCAGGGACGAAAGTGGGAGGTGTCAGGAAGCGGTTGAAACGACATCTAACACCACGCTGATCAAGACACCAGATTCGCAAAGCTTTCTTTAAACTGAGACCCCTGCTATATAGCATGATTTCCAAAAAAGAATCACCAAGCCGGAGAGATATAATTTCCGCGCGGCCTTGGTTCAGGAGACCGATGAGCATGTTGGCGATGTACCTTGCCGGACGCAAGTGTCATCCGACAAACGCCATGTTTCCACAAGGACTACGACGTTACTCCGTATGAGCCGGGCCGTAACGGAAGTCACGCGTTGGTCTTTTTGTATCTGCTCCCTTAGACAGTTCAGGAACCAACCCGAGGCAAGCTTGACCGGCAGAGTCCCACTGCTACACGCGAAAGCTCAACATTGGTGGGCAATGGTGGTTTGCAGAGTGCCGAGATTACTCTTCTGTAAAGGTGCTCAGAAACGATGTCAATATGGTCGCATCCAGGAAAGACAGCATGTACACACAAAGAACTTGGTAACTTTCGGCACAGGTTTGTTATTCCACACCATACATCCACGACGCTCACTGTCCAAGAAGCAAGAACATGCAACGCGGATAGGTGGCCCAATCTCACAACTTCAGAACGCATGCCTTCTTCTCAGCCACACCCTTAGTTTTCAGAACATTTGAATTGGGTATAACTAAACTGACCGCCGTCCGAATTAGCACAACAAGAGCCGACCTCATAAGCCATTCCCTACACAAGCTCCCCTCCCATCTCTGCCTTCCATTGTCGAGCCTCCCCAAACCGCACATCACTATCATCCCCCACCCTAGACCTCCTTAACCGCCTCGATAATAAAATACTCCCAGTGCGTCCCCAGCTGCAAGCACTCCTTCACGCACGCCGGATCATCCCACCACCACCTGTTCGCCTCGACATAGACCCCCCACACCTCCCTCCACAACATCCTGCCCACCGCCCCACGCAGCTCCGCCCTGATATTCCGCTCGTCTTGGCCGCCGTCGGGCGTTTCCAAAACAACACCGCCCTCCGGTGTTATGGCCCGGAACTTGGCCGTCGATATCACGCTGCCTTCTCCCCTGAGATCGCACTCGGCCAGCCAGTGAGGGAACAACCTGCTTGGGTTCACGCAGCGGAAGTTCTTCTCGAGGTTGAGCAGAAGGTGCTCCTCGAGCCACGCTCGCATGTGCGGCCCCAGAGACGACGTCACTGGCATCGGATCGATCAAAGTGAGGTGAAAAGTGGCCCCTGGCGCGAGACACCGATGAACGCTCTTAAGAATTCCCGGGATATCTTGCGATGGGACGAGACTCGGAAGAGATAGAGAGTATACTGCCGAGAATACCCGACTCGCGACTGGGAAGTTCGCCGAGACTGCCGAGGCGACCATGGGGTGTACGTTCGGAAACAGCTCGTTCAACAATGGTGTCGGTGACAAGTGATACATCTGTTCTTTGCTGTGGATTGCTGCAAGATACGACGCAGTAGCTGCAGGAGATGCCGTTAGCAGACTCTCCCCTCATCTCATTTTCCAGCTGCTGGGATACTCACCTTGCGACTCGTGCAATGCAAGGACCTTTCGCGGCTGAACTCCCGGAATCTGTGGCAGAGGGGAAGACAACATAGCCGATTTCATAGCCTGGTCCATGTTGTGTAATGCAAACAGCATCCATCTCTTCTTTTCCATCTCAAGTTCCTTGTACAGGTTCGCGTCCCTCATATCCCCCCAGCATTCGCACAATCGCTCGAGGATAGCCGGCCAACTGGCGTCTACCATTATGTCGCGTTCCTGTTCCATTCTGCGGAGGTCTAATGTCATTGGCATGTAAGGTCCTTTCACGTCTACACCCACTGCGGACTGTTTTGCCTCGTTTTCACCGGCATCCGTCGGGCCGGAAATGCGGCTCCAGTCAGCAAGCGGTTTCCAAGCATCGAGGTTATTTGGCTTAAATGCCGAGGCCCATCCGGAGGAGATAGGGCGCATTGGAGACCTGGGACTTGGAAACAGACTGATTGGAAAGTCTAGTTCGTCGGATGATGCCCTGGACATTGGTGTTAGTGACGCTCAGAGAAGTGTTCAGCGTCAAGTAAATTTACTTACTCGGTTTCTGGAGACTGGGGTAGATTTGAAGCTTCGTCTTTGTCTCCATCCGAACGTATCGCTATCTCCGATATGGAGCGGAGAAAATCTGCCTCTGGTAACCTTGGACTTACTGTGACTTCCGTGTTCTGCGTAATAAATGACGATGAGCCGAGAGGCTGGACGACTGACGACTTGGTCGACTCGGTAAAGGATGTCGCTGAACGAGAAAGGTTGGTTGGACCAGTCCTGTCCGTCCACTTCGATGCAGCAGAGTCTGTGGAGTCAGAGGTCAGCATCTCAAGCGATGCTTGTTTTTCTGCGGGAGCCTACCTCGAGACGATGGATAAGAGGTGTGTTCGATTTGGCAACTCTCTGTTGTTCGATTGGGCCGCGGTTGAATATCTCGGAGAGGATTAGGGAGAAACTCCAGTACGCCCGTATCCCTGCTCTGACTCTCCAGCGGGCTAGGCCGTCTCGGGTTCAGGAGAGGTGGCGCTGGCGCCAGCAGCGTGGACGAGTTGGAAGAGGGTCTAGATTTCAACGGCGCAACGGTCTTCTTTAGGCTCATAGACCCGAAGAACCCGAAAGTCCGCTCGCTTGACGACGACGATGCGCGAGTAGACAGGGAAGATCGCGATCCCTCGGCTCTTTCCTTCGCTCGTTTCTGTTCGCGGGCGATTTCCTTTTTGGCGCGATGCTCCCCGACAAGCTCGCGGTCGGGGTCTGTCCAGATGACGTCAAACATGATTGGAAAATCTGGGAGAGGTTATTGCTCGAGAGTGATTCAAGAATGTTGGTTCCCGGATCTTTTGTGCCTTTAGTCGGCGACGCCAGGCCATCGGCCCAGGGATTATCCTCGGGATAAAGGCAGTCGGGCCACAACTCCGAGGGTACCAGCCCTCAGAGGGACCCTGGACTGAGAACACGCGCGACTTCGCGAGGTTGGCGTGAATGACGTTGTTGGAGGGTTCCAAAAGCTGAGAACGGTAGAGAGTATCGTTGAAACGATGCCTGTACATGCAGGGATTAGCCCGGAAGCATAGGGGAGGAATGTGTCATGGGCTAGAGCAGAGTACTAACAAGGGTGTCTCCAGGTGGCATTGAGTGGTGAGTTCGCTGTAGTTCTGTTGCACAGCTCGAGGTGGGAAGGAGGGTTGGTGTCAAGCACCGCTGTGGGGGCGTCGAACGCTACACGCACCCACGCGGCAACCCGTATTTGGGAAGCGATCGCGAGCAACCAGAGAGGATGGTATATTTTAATCTCTATGAGGGTGCCGCACGCTGACAAGAAACACAGACGGATGTGGTCGTGGGAATTATTAACACCGCCGTGGGCGAGAGATGGGTCTGGAGTGGTGTTAGGAATTGAAAGATATGAAGTACCGCGTCGTGCGGGTCTCTATGGTAGACATAGGCTCGAGTAAAGTCGGCCTTGTGTGCCAGGAGGAAAACACTCCGGGCATGCCGTGATGTATCTAAGGAAGGCGCGAGGGAGCACAACTAGTCCAGACGTGGGGTAAGTTACAATGAGGGAAGGAGCGTTCCTGGAACGGGAATCATTATCTTTTGGAAGGAACGACTTAAGGTAGACTATTTCTCATGTGGTCAAGATCTAGTCACCACCAGTGCAGATTCTAGTGAGCCTTCTTTATTATCATTCACTATGAGCCAATTATCAGTATGATACACACGCCGTTGTCGTGACAAGCAGTGGCTTTTCTGAACACTGCAACAAATCTAAGGGATAAATACAGTGGAACGACAACACAAGAGACGGCACCTCCACTGCTCACATACCCGGCGGCCTCGCTTCAGGACTCCCGTATGTTCCACGAACAAATTACAGTCACCACTAACTGACAGTTAGTGTTACTAACGGACGCAGCAACCCTTTATCGATAGCGTGTCCTGTCGCTCGAACATCGCTCGGTTTTGAGAAGATGTGGCCATATGGAAGTATATATCAATACCCCGGTAGCTTTCCCACGCCGCGCTTCCCTTTTCGTTTCTTTCCGTGCTCTCGCCCGGGAACCCGGAATGTGGCTGATCGAAAAAGCGCATGGCATGAGAAACAACGGCACCAACGGTTGAGCCCGCCTTCATGCGGCATCCCTTTTCCCCTATCCAACCGTCAAGACATGGAAACTGTACCCCCGAGTGTTCCATCGGTGTTCTTGTCGCCTGTTGCGCGTCCTCACCTTAGACATCTGAAAAGTCGAAAACCGGAAACCTGAGACGCCATCTACGAGCGCGGTGACACATGTGTTTCTGGATTCCAGCGAGGGTGAGTCCGGGGCCTCTTCACGGCATGAGGGGCTTCAGTTGTGTGGAAGAAAACCGGTATTGATGGATACAGCGGCTGAGACTAGCTTAGGCAGGTCTAACGGTCGCCATGGGGTATGATGGCGTGGCTTGCCCATGGCCATGGATGTTGAGGTTAGGCCGATTGGCAAGCAAGACGAGCCCTAGTGACTCTTGTTATGTGGGACGCTGGGTTAAACTTGACCGCTTCTTGAGAAAAAAAAAAGCGTCCAATCGTACGCATAAATACTCATATCTGTGCTCTTCCAAGGGGTTCTCGGGCCCTTACTTAGACGACGGCTTTTAGTGACACCTAGCCTGGACACTTTACCCTCATGTCTTTAGCAGACTTTTCCAACAAAATTTATTTCCCTCGAGCAAGACCTTGTTGTTTTTACCCAGAGCTTCACCGGACATTCGGACACTGGATACTCTCCGACTGCGTTTCGGCGTCACACGATAATTGTCGTTGGGCCGGGACAGTTCGCTCCTTGTGCCTCGGTCCTAGCATGAAGTATGAGTGTAGACTTGATATCACTAAATCTGCGCAATAAGTGGCTAATGAGCTCCATATCGTACCCCTTGGGGAAGCCCGTGTTGCAGGCTGGCACCGCGTCGGGACCAGCGCGTTTGCGTTCCTGACGTACGAGTCGGACCCGTCGGGCTGGGTATGTAACTGCTCGACGCTACCTGGTAAAGTGTGAACAGAGGAGTCTTCGTGGTGAGCCGGACATCGCGGTGCCACAAAGTCCGACAGTACAGGAACACCGGCTTGAATGTTCTCCGGTATGTCGACGTTGACGGATGGGCTCTTGTGCGAAGCCCGGTGACCAGAAAACCAGTGATTTGGGGCATAATCCAAGTTGTTGCAAATATTGGAGTAGGATATCAGCAATATTACTCGATAACATTTTTTCCATGTGATCGGAATGGATTGTTCGGGTGACGTTGATATCCAGCCTGTGATATTATAGTGGGGGAGTTCCTTCCATGTCGTCAGACCAAGCTCCGCCAAGCTCCGGGGGCTGTTCACACTTCATGAGCTAGCGGTAGCCTAAAATGCGGAGGCAGGCTGCGCTAATACCGGGTTAGGTTTAGGGCCAGCCACCCTGACCATGTACTCGTCGATCCCTTGAAACCACGGTTTGTGGCGGAGATGTTATCGATTCCTTGCATGCGGAGATCGAGGGATCGGGCCAATAAGCAACTACGACGAGATTTTGAGACTCTCTGGTTGACTTGTCGAATATTCTGGATTCTTTGCGCGATTGTGGCTTGGAGCTAGTGGGTCTGAAACCAGTCTGACGGCCAACACGCACCCGTCATCCTCATATCCAAGGAAACTCTATAAGTCATTTCTACTAACCACTTTCCTGGAGTGTCGTATCCCACACCATTCAGACAACGACAGGAACCCGTCTCGGTGCTTCTATTCTCGAAGCCCTAGCACCAAGCCGACAGGCGCCCCTCAGCTTCCCCTTCGAGGCAGTGCCCCGGCCACCGTGAGACCTGTGCCCACACTTCCCAGCTCGTGTACGCCGCAATGTAGAGCGCAGACCCGAGACTCGCGATTTGTATGCTGTGCTCACTCACGTGGGTATGCACGCTGGGATAAGTCTACCCCACGGTGGACGCACCTCCGTCGGCAGCTTGTACTCTACCGTTATCCAATGATATGGGCGGCTCCGGCGAGTCGTGTTGTGCGCCCTTACCCACGGCGTCTCGGCTCTTATACCTGACCAGTACGCGTTGAGATATGAGACTATGCGATACGCCTCTAGATCTATCGCATCTGTTAGAATTCCCCTTCAAAGTGCCACTCAAGAACGGCTTCTGACCGCCAGACGCCACGAGGCAAGAGAACAAATGGCGCATCTCGACAACGTGGCCGAGGCGCCGCCACACCAGCTCGCACCTCGACCTGCATAAACCAAATGTATAAACACAGCATGTACGTCCTCGGCTCGAGAATCCACTCGGACGCGCCGCTCCCGCGGAGAACACGAGCTCATGGGCGCCTCCGGGGAGCCACAGGACGGAAAGAACGGAACTGGGGGAGCCGCGTCTCAGATCCACCCTCGGTAGTTCTGCAAATCTCCCGCGTGTCTCATGCAGAGAACCAATCCAACCGTTTTCGTGATTCTCTCGTGACTTAGTGGGGGCCAGGGGAGAGGGAAAGAGGGGATGGCACGATGTTGATAGCGCGGGGGGTAGAGAAGACGGAGAAGCGGGACGGATGGAGGGCATGTGCAGGTTGGAGATCGAGATCCATCTAGGCATATTGCGCCTCTCCCTGTTTAGCTTGGGTGCAGGGGCTTCTGGGGCCGTTCTGTGTTGCGTTGCACGGGAAGGGGTAAGCGGGATCCAACGGGGTTGGACCCTTTTCTTACTGGCGCAACTACGGGGGGCTCCTGGGGTAGAGATTTCAAGAGACTCGACTGGCTTTTCAAGGTAAAACTGTTTATCTCGAGAGAGTAGTGGAGAAGGACGGACTAGATCCTCTTTCCAGACCTAGAATTTCGGAGTAACATCAGCCAACGGCCATGGGATCGGGGGGTAAACGGTTCGGGTCAGGGGCAAGGGATCGGTACTCTTTGAGACCCGTTTCTGAGAGTTAGTTTAAGGCTGGGGAAGCAGCCGGGATGCTACATGTGGAGGTAGTACTCGAGGGCGTTCATGATACTGGGATGGGACGACTATGATGGACTGGCGCAAGAACGCGTCGCTTGGCGGACCCTCTTCCCGAGAACCGGTAGAAGTAAGGAGCCGAGAGAAGATCTGCTCCAAGTTCAAAGCTTTAGTGTTTTCCGCGGTTCGAGAAGGACAGAACGGAATCCGCGATGAAGCGTCGAGAAACGACCTGCTGACGGCAAGTCGGCATAAAGGTGCAGTCTCCCGAGCGAACAGAACACATGTAGGTCGAGGAGAGTTAGGGTAACTCCCGGATGGATTGACAGCTGCCATCATGCTCTAGCACAACATCTAACGTCAATACTGCCATAGTCTTCTGGAGGTTCGTTGCGTCCTTGAGGACCCATGCATGGCAACGTCCCGGGCTGCGGAAACCTGGCCGCGGCCTTTAATTTCTGATATCTGACGAAAATCACGCCTGGGACGGGATTGCAGAAGAATACAGACGGGTTACTACCTGGTGTCTTCCTGCTCGCATACCCAGCCCGTACGTGGTTGCCCGAGAGTGCGCATATCCAGTATCAAAGTATCGTATCAGAGAAACACCCATAATTCCAATACCCTGTGCTTCGCATGACTGTCCAAAATTTCATTTGCTAAGGGATTCACAGGATTCCCAGAAAATTCAAACTTGTGACGACGGACAAAGGGACAAAAAGGCCGCAGCTGCCGTGCTGGGAACTGCAAGCCACGTCCTATCGTCAATGGGGGCCTCCGCCTCACGAACTGTTGCGGAATATTGGCCTTGGAATACTTGGAAGTTCATGTAGTACACGGCCTGAGGTACCTAGCTAGTCGAAATCATGTTCAAGGCAGAGAATGAGCAGTAAGGAAGGCACGAATTATGTCAAGGATCGTGGACGGAAGGTGCTGCCGCGCGCCTTCCGCCATGTTTGATGGAACTTGGCCGACATGACAACACCGAAAACGGAAGGTGCGCGCGGTACCTCTCTGGTCTGGTCAAGATCCTTCTTCGCCATTCTCTAAGTTATCTCTATGCTCACAGCATCACCTTGGCCTTTGGGTCAAGTCTCCCCACATCTATCAGTCTCATCCAACCCCCATCATTAGATCGTGGACCCGGCGCCGATCTCCTCATATTCCCCAGAACAGCAAGGTTTTGCGCCGGGGTTCTCTCGTGTGGCGGTTTTCCCCCGGGGATCTCGGCCATTATTGGCGTTACGTCTCGCTCTGTGTACCCGTCTTCCTCATCCAGATTCCCCAAGAGACCGAGCACTCGGCCCAAACCTACCTCGGTCTCGACACGGGCACACGAGCTCATTTAACCACGGCCTTATCCTCGCTCGATTGATTGACCTCTTGGAGGCCCCCTTACGCCCTCGGCCAAAGCCTCAAGCTTGTGCGAGTTGTTGTGCTGAGACATTTACGACCCTGGTCTGTATCTCTGTCCGAGTCGTTCCTCACACCGTCTTCCATAACATACGGTCTACGCGGTCTCTGTCCCACCACCCGTGAATCCACGCCCCGAGACTTCCGTCTATCTCTCACTTTCCGTTCCAGGTAAAACACTTTTCCATCTTTGAGCCCCATAGCGGACATTACTCCTGTTACCTCTATCCCGCCATAATCTTCTTCTCTAACATCTTTCTCAAACCTTCTTTTTCTGTTTTAGTTTCTGACATCAAGAACAAGCCACCCTCCTAACGCGTGTGGGCTGCGGGAAAAGATAGATACACGGCATGGAGAACATGGAAGTCACCGACCAGAATGAGGCGCCTCATTCAATGGTGGCCAGCCTCAAGTCCAAGGTCAGAGGATGGGTGAAGATCTTTTCGACATTTGATCAGACCATATCGTCCTCTACCTTCGGGCGGATCTTCCGACTCAAGGGGTCCGGGCATGTATGTTTTCGATGCCACCTCTCAGCACATTCGCCGTGTTTGTGCCTACCGTCACTGAGTTGACCTGACACTACCTTAGCCAAACGAAGTTGCCAATGCCACCTTCCTCTCAGAGATCCGTGCCGGGATCACGACGTTTGCTACCATGGCGTATATCATTGCGGTCAATGTAAGTGAAGAAATCACAGAAATTTCTGTTGTGAAGTATGATGGCCCACTGACACTCGATACCACAGGCTCAAATCCTTTCTCAGACGGGAGGAACTTGTGACTGCGACCTGCCGAACAGGATGGAGTGCAACGAGATTCCATCATATCTGGAGTGCAAAGAAGGTACGAGTTCCGACCTCTACATTTCGACTACGAACAGTTGCGACTTCGTCAGCAGACGTGAATAACGGTGGCTTCTAGGCGTTAGACGAGACCTTGTTACCGCGACGGCGGCTGTAGCGGGATTCTCGAGCTTCGCTTTTGGGTTCTTGACGAACCTCCCTGTGGCCCTCGCGCAAGTCTTCCTCGTCCTTCTGATCTCCTTCAGCGATTACTCCTAAACTCGGCTTGGTCCTGTCATTCTAACCTTCCCATAGCCCAGGGATGGGTCTCAACGCCTACTTCGCGTTCCAGGTAGTAGGAATCAACGGCAGCGGGGCAATCCCATACCGGTTAGCCTTGACGGCTGTGTTCGTGGAGGGTCTCGTCTTCATCTTCCTCGCCCTCACCGGAATGCGACAGTGGCTAGTCAAGCTTATCCCCGCGACGATCAAGACTGCGACCGGTGTTGGCATCGGGTTCTTCCTGACAGAGATTGGCCTTTCGTACTCGGCGGGCATCGGAGCCATAACCGGCGGACACCTTGCAACACCACTGGCGCTCGCAGGGTGCAGACCGGAGGACATTGACCACGAAACAGGAATGTGTGACGGCGGGCTGGTGACCAACCCCAAGGTAAGCCTCGCCTCGAGGACACGGACGCCTCATCATCCGCTCACAGATTTATAGTTGTGGGTCGGTGTTCTTGCCGGAGGCGTGTTGACGGCGTTCCTTATGGCTTTCCGGATCAAGTATGCCATGGTAATTGGCATCGCCTTTGTGTCGATACTCTCGTGGCCGTAAGTTGGCGAAGGGCAGCCTCATTTGAGCACGCTGAGCCGGTTTCTGCGCAGGGCTAACGCTACTCCAGTCGTAACACCTCGATAACGTATTTCCCCTACACTGACGAGGGCGATTCGCGGTATGAATTCTTCAAGCAAGTCGTCAATTTCCGGCCCATCAAGTACTCGCTGGGCCAGTTGGACTGGGAACTTTCGAAGCACGGCTCGCAGTTCGTGCTGGCGCTCTTTACCTTTCTTTACGTGGATATCATCGATGCGACGGCCACTCTGTACTCCATGGTGCGGTTCTGCGGAGTAGTCGACCCCAAAGACGGGGACTTCCCGCGGTCCACTCTCGCATACTGCACCGATGCTGGCTGCATATCTCTGGCGTCCTTACTCGGCTGTTCGCCTGTCACGGCGTTTATCGAGAGCGGCGCCGGGATTGCGGAGGGTGGACGCACTGGACTCACGGCCATGGTGACTGGGTGTTGTTTCCTGATATCCATCTTCTTTTCCCCGATATTTGCGTCCATTCCGCCTTGGGCCACGGGATGTACACTTGTTTTGGTGAGAAAAACCCCCAATGTCGATAAAACGACCCTCTTCGTTTGGGCACTGACTGATGGTCTCGTCTAGGTCGGGTGTATGATGATCCGTCAGATATCGGCTGTTAACTGGCGATATGTCGGCGATGCGATTCCGTCGTTCGTCGTAATGGCCTTCATCCCATTCAGCTATAGCGTTGCCTATGGCCTTATCGCGTGGGTCATTGAAGAACTCCACAGAGAAATCCTCGGCTAACATGTTGCAGTGGCCTTCTCGTATATACCGCGCTCAACACGCTCATTGGCGTCGCTGTTTGGGCCTCGAGGGGACGGATAGAGGCTCGGGACTATGATCTCAAGGAGTATTGGACGTGGAAAGGACCGGGGCAGCAGCCGTGGTTCGTACGTGCCATGAACAAGAGGAAGACTCGTCGCGAGAATAGCCAGGATACCGACCAGAGCAAGCAGGGTCTCAACCTCGGGGACGAGCAGAGTTCCTTTGACCACTCGCGGCAGAACTCTTCGGAGGACAGGTTCAGCGTGGGGCTTGCGCCACCCCCTCGGGCAACCACGTCTCGATCTCACTATTATTCATGATGAATGATTTGGGATCTTGGCATTCTTGACGAAGACGGGCAGGCGCGGGAGTTTACTTTTCAGGATGTGGGTATGGGGAGACGAGGGAAAATCACAATGTATGAATTGTGCATATGTTTGAGTTACAAGACGTTCCGCAGGTGTCTGACACAGCCGGTCTAACAAGGGAAAAAAACCGGATAGACGTTGCTCGGGGACGTGGGACGAGGCATGGAAAAAGGGAACAACTTTTGTAGCTATGTTCTGATGTGGAGGGTTTTGACGAGCGAGGCACGTACATGACAAAAAGCCGAAATACACGGGAAGGGTACGGAGTGTACGTTTCGAAATGATATATAGCTTTTTCAATGACGTATTTTGTGCTTTATGGTCGTTTGTTTGTGGTTGCTTACCGAGTATGCCTCTGTAACCCGCGAGGAGATGTTCCCAAGCGAAGTTCGCAGTTGTGCCCCGAATGTGTTACATGCCCGGTACATTCATATCGGATTACATGAGCTGTCGAGACATGAGGTACGTAACGGCCCCACCAACGACTGCCTGTCGCAGCTGCCAGCCAAAATCGAAGCTTGGGAAGCTTCAAGTCCTTCCACAGCACAACACCTCGAACTTTTGAGAAACAAGGACACGCTTCTCCGGGCCGAACCGTATACAGACAAAATGAGTGGCGGCTGGAATACGAGTGAGTCGCGTTTCTGTGCCCTTCTTCGCTCTGCTGATGCTAACATTGTCGCGCGCAGTCGAGTCCGACGCGGTATGTCCGCCCGCTTCTTCGCCCCTCCCTTTGGTACGATGGAATATGCATGCTGACGATACTAGGGCGTCTTCACCTACCTCCTCGAGAACCTCGGCGTAAAAGACGTGCAGTTCGAGGAACTCCTAACCCTCGACCCCACCTCCCTCGCGCCCCTCCACCCCGTCTACGGCCTCATCTTCCTCTTCAAGTTCCCCACCGACCGCCCCTACACGACGCCCTCCTCCCCCCTCGACGGCTCTTTCGACCATGGCGCCGCGGAGAACATGTTCTTCGCGCACCAGACGATCCAGAACGCGTGCGGCACACAGGCACTTCTCAGCCTCGCGCTCAACACCCCCGAGCTGGACATCGGGACTGAGCTGGGGTCCTTCAGGGAGTTTGCGGGTGCGTTGCCGCCTGATGTACGGGGCGAGGCGCTCTCGAACTCAGAGTTGATTCGGGAGGTTCATAATTCATTTGCGAGGAGTAGTCCGTTTGTGGATGAGACGGAGAAGGAGGGGGAGGAGGGCGATGCGTTCCACTTCATTGCCTACCTCCCGCACGGGGGGAAGCTCTACGAGTTGGACGGGCTGCAGCCGGCGCCGATTGAGCATGGGGCTTGTGGCGAGGGGGAGTTTGCCGAGAGGGTGATGGAGGTGCTGCAGCGCCGCGTGGCGCGGTACGACGTCTCCGAGATCCGCTTTAACCTCCTCGCCATGGTGCGGGACCGCCGCGTTGCGGCGCGGGAGATGGGCGACGTGGAGACGCTGGAGGCGGAGGAGCGGAAGAGGGAGGCGTGGATGTTTGAGAATGCGCTGCGGAGGCATAACTTTGTGGGCTTCGCGGGCGAGGTGCTGAAGGGGGTTGTGAGGGAGAGGGTCAAGGTTGGGGAGTTTGATAAGTGGGTTGGGGAGGCGAGGGGGAGGAGGGAGGCGGAGTGGGAGCAGACGAGGAGGATTCGGGGGATGAAGGGGAAGGGGGGCGATGTTGAGATGGGTTGAGCGGTGGGTTGTCACTGAAGTGTGAGGCAAGGTGGACGAGGGTTGTGTTGTGTGGTTTGGGGGTTATAGAGATTATGACGACTATGCAGGTATTTTACGTGAACACAAACGTTACGAGCCACGGGCGAATCTCCAGCACACGAGGACTGCTAGTCTTTGCTCTCTAACCACCAGGGCGGACTGCCTAGCAACCCATTACTTGGTTCAAAAAACAGCAAGAAATAACTTCCATTGGAATTCCCGTAAAATATGTAAGTAGAGAAGAAACAAAATAATGGGCAGGCAAAAAAGCGCCAGGGCCCCGACTAATTTCCAACGCCCCCATCTCCAAACACCCAGCTCTCTTGTCAAGTACAATAATGTAAAATCAATGACTTTGTGTTCCCTTCACCTTCTTGAAAGTAGTCGTGCATTTCGCACCCTCTAATCGCATGGTATCATCATACCTTGTGGCTGAAGTGTCCGACTTTTACAGCGCGAGACCCCCGCCTTGCAACGCCTGAGGCGCCGGCGACGCTGGACGCTCAGGCCGTGCGTTCCCGGCACCCTCGGTGTTCTCAGCTCCAGCCTCCCCAGTATTCTGAGCTCCCGCCTCGGCGCTCGCATCCGCGTTCTCCCCCTCAGCCGCCCGCCTGGCTTCTTCGGCAGCGGCTTCCGCCTCCCGGCGCTGCCTCTCCACCTCCGCCTCGAGGTTCGCTATGTGCCGCTCTGCAACTCCCGGCGCAATACTCGCCAGGAACAGGAGGCCCGCCCTCTCCACCCTCCGCACGTGGTCCAGCAGCCAACTGGCGTTACCCCGGCGCCGGTCGCGGACCAGCCTCGCCGCCATGGTCCCCGGCCGCGGATTCTCCTCGAGCGGGACCTGCGGCGCAGCTTGATCCCGATTCTGGTCCTGATTCGCCTGGGCGCCGACGCGGCCCTGGCCTGCGACGGGGATGAGGTCCTCCATGTGTCGACAGATGACCCTCCACGTCGTCTCCGCAAGGCCGTCGAGGGCGCCCGTGTTCAGGACAAAGATGGTGACGGCTATGGCGATGACGGCGGACCACCGCCACCAACTGGAGGCGGGCGATGTGAACCACCAGACGAAGAGGCCGAGTCTAACCGCGAGCCAAAAGTGGGGCCATATGCGGGCTATGACCACGACCGCGCCGGGATGGTGGGGCCGGCCATGGCCGGGTTGCGCTGCGGGGTGGTTGATCTGGACCCTGACGCGGCGTCGCAGCCGTTGTGCGGCTTCTTCTTGCTGCTCTTCGAATTCCCGCTCCGACTGTTCTGTCCCGGGTGTAGGCTGGTCTGGAGTGGGCGCTGATTGGGCCGAAGCGGGTCTGAACGTTGGGAGATTCGGGAGGCCGAGATGAGGATTGGCCGAGCTGGTCCTTGCCTGAGGGGTATAGTAGGTCTCTGAGTTATGCGAGTTTATCAGCAGAGCCCTAGGACCGGTGGGCGAGTAGAGTATGTATACGTCCGGGGACGGATGGGGGGACACGGAAGAAGGGGCTTGGCCGGCCGCCAATCCGGCCCCACCTCCGCTACCACTAGTCGCGCGGGATGATGGGTTCGGAGTGGCCCGTCCGCTCGGCGGACCCAGCGAAGTACCTGACGCGCTCCTCTGCATGGCATTCGTCATGGTGAGAATGGCCTGGCGGGCGTCGGCTCCGCGAAGGATGTTTTGCACCTCGGCATCCGACAGATTCGTGTCACCGCCGCGGAAGCGCTGTTGGAGATTCTCCGGGGTAGGGTACGCATCATGACTTGGAGCCGGACTGGGACGCCGTTGCGCGGCCTCGAAAGGACTAGTGGCAGTTGGTTGTGGGCCCCTCAAGCCGGGTGCGGCGTTGGCTCTGTCCCACTGGTTCAGATACGCCCTATGTATGGCCGCCTCTCGACTTAGGCGATGTGCCATGTGCTGAAAGCCCTGAGCCGTGAATTGGTTGGGTGTTGGTTGGCCGCGGTACATCTGCGGCGCCGCGGGATGGGAAGTAGGAGGCACCGTGGAGTGATGGTGATGGTCCGTCATGGGCGCCATCCCTGCGGTCGTCTGAACGCCAGTGGGGAGCTGACTCGGAAGGTGGCTCGTCGCGGTAGTCGGGGTGGGCATCCTTCGGTTCATGTGGCGGGCATTTTGCTGAAGTACAGAGTCAAAGTACTGATGCGCCGGATTAACCGCATCCTGGGCCCGCGGGGCTGTGGCAGGGCTTCGGCCGCGAGATGGTGTCGTCGTCAAAGGGCTATCGGCCTTCTCAGGAATGATTAGGTGCATCGATTGCTGAGCAGAGGAGCGGAGCTACAGCAGTTTCATGATTAGCTCCAGATATACAAACATGATACATTAGGGACGCTGAGCTCACCGTGTCCTCTCCATACAAATCCAGAAGCTTGTCCTCGGCGCGGTTGACCATGCGTCCTCTGTATATCAAACGCTGCTGGTTGTCTGCGGGTCGAGCGGGAAGCTGTTGCCGTATCTTCTCCTTGAGTTGCTGAACGGTGGTGACGGCCGGTAGATCGGTCAACATCAAGGGATGGGGGAGGCTCGGCGAGATGACTTTGAGGTTGATGCTCAGCTGTTCGGCAGGGACCGGAGTGGGCTCCGCTGGGGAGGCATCCTGGGCCACGTTCGGATCTTCGGGTTCCATGGTGGCTTCGTGGATCGGGCGCCGGGAGGCCGACAACACTACGCTTGAGGATGGGAACCGGAGCTCGAGCGTTGCAGTTGAGAGAAGACGGCAGAAGGCGACAGTGGAGGAGGCACTCTCCGAGGCAAATATCACGGTCGTCAGATGATAATCATCGCAGTCGGTGGAATGAGCGGCGCAAGGTTCGGTGTCGTCGGGAGAGTGCAAAGTACAAATGTACAAAGTCGCCGCTCGCTGCGAAGTTGGAATGCGCGCGATTAACAGGGGCCGTGGTGGTTGGGTACGAGTGTATGTTGCCAACTCAGGAGAGATGTTCCCTCAGGAAGGCGCGAGGAGAAGAAACCACTGCCATAAGAAACCCGCGGCAGGCACAAGACGGCGATGGCGATGATGACGATGAGGCTCGAATTTGATACCTGGTCTTTCCCTTTCGGCGTTTGGAGCTTCCGCCGGCAGCTTGCACACCACCAATGACACCTGGCGCCACCAAAGAGGACCCTTTGGAGATGACTAATGTCAATGCCAGTGCAGGCATTAATATTTGTCGACCCTTTACGTATACATACATCCCGCCGCGTTATGCAAGCATAAAGTGAGGGTTTTGTATTACGTAGCATCACCGCCGAGCCCACAGGGTCCACCAATCAGACCCTGACCCGCGGACGGCAGGCATCCTTTCCTGAAACGGAATAGCCCGCAGCGGCGGCAAGCGGAGTTACTGTTGTTCCGGCGTACCCTTTCCACGCTACAGCTGCGTCTGCATGATGCGGCAGTTCCAGTTTGGAACGTCATTGAATCAAAACCCACGCTCCAATTTGGCAAATTTGCATGTGAGCCGTGGGATTTATCCCCCTTTCTGCAAGGACCCCTCAACCACCCCCACAGCTGCGTGCTGCGTATGCAGGATTTTCTTCCTCGATAGCCTGCCGAGTATTACCGCATAGCAGAGACCCTGGCCGTTGCCGTTGTCAGCGAGCGAGACGCCAGAACTCGAGCTCATCTGACATCCCATCCCGCCTCTCGATCGCTTGCATATCCTCCCACTTTTTTCCCAGGTCCACCGCGCCTCTCGACGCGGCAGTTTCGGCGGTGACGGCCTGATTTGCCGGTCCTCGACCCGTCCGCCCGTTCCCCGCCCCCGTACCTTGATGGAGGCTAGCAGCTGCAGTCTGCAGACGTTGGTATAGCAATGGCGGTTAGGCTGCCTCGGGTGCTACCCCGTGGCCCCCATACACAATGCCTCTTCAACGGAGCCTCTGTCCCTCCTCCTCCTTCTCCTCTCACTCTCTATCGCCAACCCACCATGCGTTTCAACTTCCGCCGTCGACGGAGCCCGGACTCCTTCCGCCGGGAGATCCATAGCCAGCAGCGCCAGAAGACCCGGAAGCCGCAGTCCCAGAAGGGCATGCAATGGTTCTCCATCCCCTTGAGTGTCGGTGTGGGTGTTGTCGGACTGGTTCACCTTTACAGGTCGTACAGGACGTCATCATCTAGCAGGGAGGATGAGAAGGAGCGGTCTGCCCAGGCTCAGGAGGGCAGGGAGCGTCCCGAGATCCCCGACGAGGACAGCACCGGGCGTCCAAAGAAGCGGCCGAGGATCCGGCCTGATGGACCATGGTAAGTTGCTTCTTGATTCCGCCGGGGCCGTCGAGTGAGTAACTAACGTTGAAATTTGTAGGCAAGTCCGCGTTATGTCTACCTTGCCGCTGAAAGCAATCTCGAGGTTGTGGGGCTGGGTCAACCAACTGACGATACCGTACTACCTAAGAGCCCCTGGTTTCAAGCTATACTCGTACATCTTTGGCGTCAAGTGAGTCTTCTCAAACTTCACCCTTCAGGCACGTAGCTCACCTACCTCCCAGTCTCGATGAAGTATCCGAACCGGACCTCCGCACCTACAAGAACCTGTCATCATTCTTTTACCGAACTCTCAAACCTGGCTCACGACCGTTAGATCCCCGCGCGGAAGCACTGCTGTCGCCGTCAGACGGCCAGATACTCCAGTTCGGCCAGATCCAGGGCAATGACATCGAGCAGGTAAAGGGCATGACTTACACCATCGACGCACTCCTCGGAAAGAACACGCCGGCCCCCAGCGTCTCGGGCAGCAGCTGGCCGGAGACGCCCGACACCGATTCGACCGATCCCAGGAAGAACGCCTTCGACAACGAGCGCCTTATTCAAGAGCACGAGGAATTCGCGAGGCTGAACGGCATCTCCTACACGCTCCCGAACCTCCTGTCCGGCCAGACCAAGAACGGCCGCAAGGGCTCGCTGAAGGATCAGTCCGTGTCTCCCGACTCCGCCTCGGACGTCTTCGATGTCGGCGCCGACCTCGCCATGGGCGAGCAGCCCTGGTACGACGTCCTCCACCCCGAGAAGAAGACTGCGCTCTACTACGCCGTCGTCTACCTGGCCCCGGGCGACTACCACCGCTTCCACTCCCCCGCCAACTGGGTTGCTGAGCGCCGCCGCCATTTCGCTGGCGAGCTCTACAGCGTGTCGCCCTACCTCCAGAAGACTCTCCCAGGCCTCTTCACCCTCAACGAGCGCGTCGTCCTCCTGGGCCGCTGGCGCTGGGGCTTCTTCAGCTTCATCCCCGTCGGCGCCACGAACGTCGGCTCCATCAAGATCAACTTTGACCGCGAGCTCCGTACGAACAGCCTGATGACGGACACGGCGGCCGACCGTGCCGCGGAGGACGCTGCCGCCAGGGGCGAGCAGTACCTTGGCTTCTCGGAGGCGACGTACGGCGCCGCGAGCCCGATTCTGCACGGGCACGGGATCAAGAGGGGCGAGGAGATGGGCGGGTTCCAGCTTGGGAGCACCGTCGTGCTGGTCTTCGAAGCGCCGGTGGAGCAAAAGAGCGAGGACGGGGAGAGGACCGGGTGGGTGTGGGAGGTTGAGAAGGGACAGACGGTCAAAATGGGCCAGGCGCTGGGGTCTACCAAGGTGTAGACCCCTGGCCCTTTCCCCCTCGCCGAGAAGTTCCTCTTTTCTTTCCTTCTTGTATCGATTTAATTGTCGTTTCTATTGTGAATAGGTATAGGGGACGGGAAAGCATTTAATGGGGGGTTTGGGGTGTTTCAACAACAACATCTTTTGCATATTCGGATTACAGGTGAGTTCAAAAAAGAAAGAAAAAGAAAAGAAAAACGCGTCCGCAGGACGAAACGGTGTGCTGTGAGCGAGAGCATATAGCGTTTGTAATAAAAAGCGAGACAAGATTGCCATCACCCGGATATGGTGACTCGCGATTGAAAGGAAGACTTTTACTTACTAGAGGCCGAAGTAAACGGAGCCGGCGAGAGGTCGGGGAGCTATATCGATCTACATCATGATAGTGTTACGCGGGACAGTGCTGGTGTGTATAATCCCCGAACCGTAGGTTCATGCGGTCATAAGGAGTAGAGCCAAATATGAAACTCGGATTCAAACAATATACGCTGTAGAGAAGTATCATCAAATTCGTAGAGATCATGAAACAGTCCAGCTGGACAAGAGAGAAATGGAAAGGGAAACGCTTCATAGACAGATAAGCGAGTGTAAAATTTGTAAATGATCGTGCTGAGAGGAGAGAGGGTTGAGTAGTGGCATGTGAGTGCGCAGGAATAAGGGGCAGAAGAACAAGGTTTGCCAGTAAATCCCCTTCAAAGGAGAGAGCGAAGAATCTCGAAAGGTGCTCGAGACAAGTGTGAAAGGGAGTCGCGTAGGGGCCAATATCCACGAATGCCAACAAGACTCAAGACGTCCACACCCTCCACGTGTAGTCTTCCCATCCTCACCAATTTCACCCCATAAAACACAAAATCTTGAAAGAGATTAAGATGATGGAATCGAACCAAGAAAATGGAATCGAGGAAATAGGAAGCGAAGGATATGTCCACGCCATATCCCCAAAACATATCCGAGCCATTCCCCCATTCACAACAATAAGACACCGGATCCCGCTTCGAACAACAAAGGATGTCCGCGCAGGGCCTACCATTGGGTTCCAAATCCCAAAGCAGCCATTCCCGACTACAGTGGAGGAGCTCTGAGCTGCGTGTCCAGCCGGGTGAGAAGAGGCCAGGGCCGTGCAAGTCCACAAGAGTGGCTCGCGAAAAACAAACGTATATCTGGTGGGTGTGGTGGTCATGGCCCGTCTGGAATAAATCGCCAGACCACCCGAACATGGTGTAAAAACGTGAAGGGCTTCGAAGCCCAAGCGGCGGGACGGAGAGGCGGGACGGAGCGGCGGAAACGTGTCAAGGAGCCCTCCTCCCCCCAGCTAGTGTGACCTTTTGCTGTTGCTGCTGCTAAAGGTCTTCTGCTCCCAGCACATGTTCACGGCGTCCACGACGAGATCGTAGTCGTCGTCGGTAACGTAGCCGATGAAGCGGACCTTGACGTTGTGCTCGACAGTGACAATCTTGGAGTAGTTGACACGGGACTCCCGCGCGAGCCGTTCGCCCTCGACGTGGATTCTCATCCGGATCGTGGGGAACCCGAGTTTTGGCTCTCCGTCGAGGCGTTTCGACTTTACGCCCTTTTCCGTGATGATGCCGTGCTTCTCGGGCTTGATGCCCCTCTTCTTGCATGCCTTGCCGCCGTAGGTTAAGATGGGCCTGGCTGGAGGTTAGCATGGGCGTGGACATGAGGCACGAAGCCGCCCACTTACACGCAGGTGCAGTGGCCGGCGTCATTGGCAACGACTATGAAGCGTCTGAACCCGACAAACACATGGCCTCCATATCTGTCGGCGACCGCCCTCTTGTCCGAGACGGATATGACCCTCCCAGCATTTCGTCCTGCGGGCTCGGGCCAGAGAACTATGAAAACCTAGGCACTGTTAGTACCAGCCCTATCCATCGCCCAAACTCGGGGTCGACAGGTGGACTCACCGCTCCGGGCATAAATCTACTCGAGTGCTCAATCCGGTATCCTAGTGCTGTCAGCCCTGCGATCGTCGGTCTACATGATAGTCAGTAGGGGAACAAACTTGGGTCAAGGTCATGCTGATGTTCGTAGCCGCTTATATAGTCGGCTTGCTCGCCAGTCAACCCCGTCTGGTTACTTTGCGGCCGTGCTGGTTATAAACAGGTTAGAGTAAACTTTCTCCGCCTGAGATGTACCTGTCCGTGGCCTTCATTTGCGAGGGAGCGTACCTTCGTCGTATTGTTGAACGTATGGCGATTCGAGATTGCTGGAAGAGGATTCTCCTGGACCATAGTGGTGCTGGCTGGCGCTCACAGCCGCCGCGAGCTGGGCATCATCTGCATCCTCTTCGTCGGAATAGTACTCGCCTGCACTTGGGGTTAACATGCACGACGTCTTGACCAGGTCGAGTCCTTGATGGAACAAATGAGGCTGAGACCTACCCGAGTTAGTAGGGGGCGGAGCTGCGCACAGGGGTCAGCACACCAATGGCCGTTGAGGGGATGATGTTGAGGACTTACAAAACTGGTGGGCCGGTTGTCCATGCTGTTGATGGGGGTCATCTTCGGCCAATCCATCGTCTTCTTGCTCTACGAACGCACGGTTAGATACAAATAAACAAAGGGGCTAGAGCAAGCTATACCTTGAGGTAGATGGGGGTTATCGCTGTCTGGGTTGAGGCCGTAGGGAATGTCGTCCTCCTGCTGCTCCTCTTCGTCCTCATCATAGTCTACCCTTTCCTTTCCCTTTTTGCTCTTTTTCTTGCTGTCCTTCTTACTGCTCTTTTTGCTACTACTCCCTCCATCGCCGGTCGGATACTGTGGTGCATAGTCGGGCTTCGTATATGAATAGCCAGCTGCATGGCTGTCAGCACAGACAATATAAGGAGCCGGTGGGAAGATAGGCGAGGCGACGGGTGGGACGGGGCGATACAGACGGCTGTCCTGGTCCTCTTCATCCAAGTCGCCCTCATCTTCCAAGTGGGTGCCAGAGAACGCTTCGGCTAGGTCTTCCGCGTCGTCTTTCCATCTTGGCGTGTCTTCAGCGTAAGATGGACCCCATTTTGTTTCGATCTGGCCTGTCAAACGTGTTAGCTCATGTACCCAGCACCTTGGGCAAACTTCATCAGTCGGGTGCCGGATGTGATACCTGACTCGTCCTGGCGTTGGCTGTAGTATCTACGATGGGTGCTGGACCAGATCCAGTCTCCCCACGCACTCCAGATGCGCTTTGTCGACTTTTTCTTATTCATGGCTAGACCATATTCTTCCCTCTCATAACGAAGAATGAGTCGGGCCCGCGGAAGTTGCTAGATGTGTGGGGAGAGGAATCGGAGAGGCGTTCAGGAGTGTCCTCAACGCTGGATGAGGCGTGCGGAGGCCTTGGGGCAACGAGGCCTATTAAGGTAATCGGTTCAGCGTGGTCTGGGCCTTGGTATTGCGCTTGCATACGCATTAGACCGACTCGTGCCAGATATGTCGGGTCGCGGCGAGACTCTGTACAGAGGCGAGGCCCAAAAAGATAAGGTTGGGTACGAACCAAGAGTCGGTAGCCCGGCCGGCCGGGTTTCCGGGAGTGAGAGATGATAGATTATTCTTCGCTAAAGACACACGGGTGTCGTCTCATCGACTTGGAGCGCCAGGGGGATCTCGCGAGGAAAGGGGAACGGACGATGGGGGCAACAGAGTCGCGTAGCGAGGGTAGGCGGCTTTGGCCGCGGAAGATCAGGCCGTGACTCCCACAGCGCCGATGTATAGGGAAGATAGAAAGGGTCACCTCAGTCGGGTTTGGGAGAAGAGGAAGCTACAAGGCTGCCTTCGGGCTGGAGGGAGCAGCGGAGAAAAGAGGGGACGGACGGACGCGACTCGTGACTCCGGGAAGGCTGGCCCGCGGCTACTTCCATTATATTTGACACTTGACGGTTCATACCAATACATACACCTCCGTACATGTAGCGGAGCTGCTCTGGACGCTTTCGAGGAAAGAGCCACCTGCGCAGAGGGGAAGCGACCCTCGGGGCATGTTTGCTCGTGATTGGGCTCAAGTAGGAGGGGCGAGGTACAAGCGGAGGTACCCCTAGAGGTTTCCGATACCTGTCGCGTTCTCCATCCTCTCCAATCGTCGGTCTCGGTACGAGCAGGCTGGAATTACAGTATGTAAACACACTGTGTTTAAGATAGAGGACAGCTTATGAACTCCACGTGTCTGGTCCCCACCCGGGTTGGCTCGTGCCCAGCGTCTCTAGTCTCCATGGGACGGCCCGGAATAACCCTGGGAGAATACCAACGGCAGAGGCGCGCCCGGAGCACATTGCAGCCCTGCGCTCAGGGTTGACCCTTCAATGTTAGCCTCACTTTCGGAAAGTCGGCGCCGTTGCCCAATAACAATGCTCCAGCATCCGAGTTGCGTCCGCGGCCATCGAGCTCGTTCGACGATCCGGCCGAGTGACTGCGTCCTGAATCCAGCAGCGGCGTCTCCGCTCGCCATGCCCGATCACCACCATGGCTGATCCGACGGCCCGCGAGCCCTCGCCTGGCCCTGCTCCCGTAAAGGGGCCATCGCTCCAGCTTCCCCCCGATTCCCAGCATGATGGGAATGACACGACCGATGACGATACAACCGTATGTGGCCTGGAGGACAGCCACCCCACTTCCAGCCCTGGATTAGGCAGTGGATCACCACATCCGCCTCGCGCTGCCCCGAATGGAGGCAGTCAGATTCCCAGCGGCGTCACCCAAGCCAAGACTCCTCAAGGTGTTCCCCCGGGTTATCCGCCGCCGCCGCCCACCGCTCCCCCTAAGACTCCTCCACTATCAAGTCCGAACGATGGTGCGAAACCCAGTCCTAACGGCACACCGCCGCTGCCTTCCCCGGCCCTGCTGAGGAGCCCATCTCCGCCGCCGTCAGAGCCGAACGGGATGTCATCACGGGCAGACCATCCTTTGATGCCACAGCGGCCCTTGAGCCCCCCGCAGTCGTCCCCATCACCCCCGACTCTTTCGACGCAAATCCCGCCACCATCGGGTATAGCTCCGACGGTCCCCGCGCCTCCGGGGGAACACGAAGAAGGCTCAAAATATGTTGATGGCCCGATGACTAACACGACCCTTGACGCGGTGGCTAATCCCAGCGCCGATGACCGCGTGGGCCGAACACCACGACGCTCTGCTTCAGAGTCTTCGGTGGTTCCGGCTCTGCCTAATTTCGTTCCCCCACCGCCGCCTCCGGCCTTGTCTCCATCTCCTCCGTCCTCAGGCTCTGCCGATGGGGGCGACGGGTCGATGATCCACGCCCCCGTGCCTCGCACGCCGACTAAGCCCTTCGGACGCCTTCGTAATGAAATGGAAAGCTACCGACAATCACGCGGGGATGACTACTCGAGCGAGGAGGAAGAAGTCCCGCAGGGAGCATCGCTCCCTCTCATATACCCAGCACGTACACGGGAGGAATCGCGGACACGGGCCGTGTCCGACGCCGACGTGGCGCGGGAGATTACCAGCACGATGGCCCGGCTAGAGGGACGTAATTCACAGGATGAGGCGGTCTCGGGGAAGATCGGGGGCCGTGATGTACGAGACCTGTGGGGCGAACTGCGCAGAAAGAGAGAGGATATCTACGCCATGCGACTCGAGATGACTCGCGACCGGAAAGCCCTGAGAGATCTACGACACCGCAAGAACGACGCGGACAACAAGATGCTGTCCATGATACGGCGCGTGCTGCCGAGACTCGGGAACGAGCACAGGCGGAGCTTCGCCGACGCCCAAGCATTGAGAACGGAATACACCACCCAGGAGAACAACTACGAATCCCGCGAGCTGGCGCTGGATAGCCTCGAGGCGGAGCTCCTGCTATTGGAGACCAAGTTCTTCACGGGCCTATCACACCGGGCAGGTGCCGACGAGGACGGGCAGACGGCTCCGCGCACACCGTCCCCGTCGCTAGACGACGCCGACATTCCATTGGAGCTCAAGGGCATCTCACCCGACGGGCCGCAGCAGGACACCCACCCCGTCTACAAGCGGTTCCAGGACGCAGTCGGCGACTTTAACCTCGCTAGCGAGAACTGGCACGACCTCCTGAGCGCGCGGGCCGGCATCGACTTTAAGCTCACGATCGACAAGCACTTGGGGATGGAGCGGCTCGACGAGGAGGAGATTGAGTTCCTGAACGAGTTTCCCAAGGAGGAGGCCCGGCGCTCGGAGGAGCTGCAGGAGGCGCGCGGGAAGGTCGAGCTCCTGAGGGACGTGTGCGTGAAGCAGGGCGTCATGCGGAGGCACCTTCCTTTGCACGTTCTCTACGTGCTTTATAAGCACTTTCCCATGTCGGAAGACGAGGACGAGAATGATCTGGGGGAGGACATTGAACTGAACGACGGCCCGCCCTCGGAGTTGGTGAAGGCGGGCCGGCCGCGGCCGTTCTTGTGGCGACTTATGTCGCAGGAGGCGCACCTCTTTGGCGAGTTGCCCGTGCTGCCGCCTGCCGCTCTAGAAGCGGCAAGAAAGCTTCCGCCGGATGACGCGAAGAGAGAGATTCGGATCCGCGACGCGGAGGAGGAGCAGTTCCTGCACGGCATCTTCAGCGGCTGCCCGGCACGTAACCCCGCGGCGTTCGTCAACCGCTGGCTCTTCCACCAGCTGCGGGTATCGCCGCACATGGGCCACCTCTTGTATAACATGGAGGAAAACGCGAAGCTGGACGTGCTGGGGTGGCAGGAGCACGTGCTCGAGGCGTGGTGGGACGAGGACGTGCTACTCGCTGAGATGGTGGGGGACAGGGAGGAGAGCGAAGGGGCTGTCGTTTTCTCTGGCGTCAGGGACTATTCTAGCGGGTGAGATTGGGCTTATCTGGGTGTTGGATTTGTATTTCTGTATTGTTTTTTTTTTTTTTCTTTTGTTCGGCGATGGGGTTTTTGGTTCTGGGATACCCCGTCGGTGTGTTTGTGCATCTCATTGCGGCAAAAGGCGTTGGAAACAGTTTGAGGATGAAAGGGGCTTGGGTCCTGGAACCTGTGCCGAGCATCATATCGGTATTTAAATGGGCTTCCTCGGGGTTGTTTATACCGAGTTGCTGAATTACACTTTCGTCATCACACTTGCAAGTCGACTCGCCATCACACTTTTCGCTATTTTTGGTCGATCCCCACGCTCTCGTCCCTGAGCTAACTCGCGCCGGGCCGGGACTAGCGTGAGCCCAGATTGTGGGGACATGGCGCGCAAGCTTCGAGGCCCGCTCGAGAGACCCGCACTGTATGGCAGGACTCCGCAGCGTAAGGTCAAAGTACCCGGTACCTTGGGACCCTGAGAGTGAGGTACCGTCCCAACCGACGTAAAACGGCTCATTGTCTCCCGGGAAGGTCGTTCGGATGAGGGGTGTGGAGACGGGAATGGCGTCGTTTCCCCCCCTCTTTACTCGGTACACGTACACCCCTCCTTTCTCGACGCACTCGTATATCTGCCTCTCCAGGGGCTTAAAAAGAAAGACTCACCGGTAAGGCTTGGGATGAACTGTGGATTCCGGGGGATGAACGGGGGGGAGGAGATTGAGGCGTGGACGATGGGAGGTGGGAAGGGGTGGGAAGGGAGGGGTGCGATGCGTTGTGATTGGGTTTCGCTTGGGATATGTCGTGGGACACTCGTCGTGGGACGTGGAGCTCTGAGACTACTTCTTCGCAAAGTTACAAAAGCGAGGTATGGGCTTCGGAGGTGGGTTTGAAGGGACGGAACGTCGGGGGGGTGAAGCCCCTTGCGGAAGGTGGTGTTTGATTGGTTCGCTCCTCGTCTCCCGTTCAGTGGGGGAATTACAATCTGGGTTTCGTCCAGTAGTGGACGTACGAGGATCGAGGGGGTTTCCCCGCTGGACGCCACGCGGCGTGCCGTCGTGCTCCGTGGGCCAGGCTCCGGGCTGCGGGGTGGGGGTATTCTGGGAGCCGCGATGACGTGTGGTACGGGGAAGGCTGGTGGGGGAATTCCAAAAGAGCGGCCGCATTATCGGCCTCCGCCCTTGGGTTTCCAGTGTCTTGGTGTTTATAAGTTAGTTTGGAGCTCAGGGGATGTGGCGTGTTCGAGGTAAGGGCGCGGGATAGAAGTGGCCTTACGTTCGTTTGGACCGCGTACGTCCTTATGAACCGAACGGGTGTATTTAGATAGGCCCGAAAATAGCGCTACGGATACCTCGGCGGAATGTCCTTGATGCGAGTGTCTCCTGCGGTGCATGACAGTGGGGCCCGACGTCACGACGATCGGCGGGCCTTCCACCCGGGGAAATATGCCGCTGCCTCCGAGTCCCCACGATCTGGCACCAGGGCCTGACGTGTTCCGATCCACGGGGACGCCTGGTATGGGTCTGCCTAATTCTAGGCTTGGAGTTCCGACGGCGGAGCGCCGGTCGGTTTCGTTTCCCGGCGGGCTCAAGTTATCTGCGCTTGTTAATGGGGCGCGGGAGTCCCGCGATATTCCGTCTCGGGCCTTTTCCCCGTCGGTTGATGGGGGGGTTTTTGTCTCGGGTAGGGACCGATGCTACGTTGCGGACGTCACATGCTTGCGCCGTGATACCCACCCAGGGTGGCGCTGGATTCCGTGTGGGAGGGCTCGCTAGCTCGTTTTGCGGTTTCTAGCGGCGAACACTGGATGTGCGTGGGCGGGAGCCTTGGTTTTTTTTTGTTTTTTTAGAGGTTGTCACATGTCGACGATGCAAGCGGGCCACACGGGCTTCGGGGAACGAGGTGTTATATAGATTGGGAGAGGTGTTGTAGAGCTGCAGGAGGTCTAAGGTTCGGGGGGACACCTGAGAGCCGCGACGCACACGAGAGCCGCATTCACGTCGCGGGATGAACTGAGCTGGGATCAAACGTGCTCCCCGTTCAGCGGTTCTAGCGGTGGCCCATCAGTAACTTATGGAAGTGTACATGCAGTTGGAGATTTGTCGGGTCTGCTTCTATCGCTACGGCCCCGGCCGTCGACGTGGCCGACCCAGCACCTGAACCTTCCCCGTCCGCTTCAACGGCCGCCGGCTTACACGGTGACAACTGCCCACTCTTCAACCGTCATCCAGAGAGCCCTGGACGGTACGTTTCCCGCGCCAAAGAACCCTCGGCACCAGACCCCAGGCTCCCGCGGCAGATGGACTTGGTTTTAACTCTTGTCACCCACACGATCCTTCCCGCGAGGAGTAATCAGTGACGCCAATATATCTCCTTGGTAAGGGGTGACTAATTGCCTTTAGGATTCCTTGAGCGCGTATTAGCCTGATTAACCCACCACTTCGCTGTCGGCGGCAGATCTGATGTTGGTGTGAGTCGAGGTGAGCTTTTCAGGGGGAGAGCGTGGATTTAGATCAGGCTATGGTTAGGGCTATGGGGTTTGGACTTGGGATAGGCTCGCTGTGAAAATGATCCGAGTTCAGGCGAGATCGTGAATCCTTCCTTGGGGGTGATCCTTTGGCCCCCATGAGTCCCGCTCTCAAGGGGATCGATCAGGAGGGTTTAGGACTTGGGTCCAGCTACGTAAGGTATATAGTCGTTCCTTTCCCTGTCCTCCGTCCGTGGTCCGCGTTGCCTCATAGTATAGTTAAATTGTCTGGGCTTCAACCGTCTCTTCACGCCTCCTATCGGAACAGACTCGTACAAAGCCACCCCGATCCAAGCGTATCCCAAAGTCCCGTAACCGACCGAAACACCAGAACCCACGATGCCCCGCCCGCCCCTCGCCCTCTTTCTCGCCACCTCCGCGGCAGCCCAGGGTTTCTGGAGCACCTGCCCCCGCTGGTCCCTCGGCTGGGAGGATAGCACCGTCTATCCCTCGATAATGGTCGCCGAGTGCACCGACGACTCAGGGGCCACGCGCGCGTCGTTCCTCCCGTTGAATGATTGTCTCGCTAATAAAGAGGGCGAGATATTGGGGCAGAGGAGGTGAGCTTTTCTCGAGTTCATGATTTTCGGCCGTGTAAGGGGCACAACGGGGACTGACGGCTGGTGGTTGGGGCAGTGGAAACGGAATACGCACATGTAGGGACTGCGAGGGTGGCGGATCACTTTTGACGTGTGAGTGTGCGAGGACCTTTGGGGGGCCTGTTATTTCCACGGTGGACCTGGGTGAGTTCTTCCAGTGAGTCTATGGAGGAGGGAGGGTATGTGTGAGCTGACGGGTGTAGACGATGTGATCAAGAGTGTCGATGGGATCATCTCTTGTTATGACTTTATGGGTAAGTTAAGGGACGTGTCGTGGCGGAGAAGGAACTTGCTAACTGTGGTTTCGGGTAGGGGTCGAGATTGATTCCTTTGAGGCGAGCCCTGCTTGATGCGGGGAGGTTCGGTGGGCAAGGGGCTTGGCTATACGGTCGAGTCCCGGCGAGGATGGAAATGGCGGGGAAGAGGATAGGATCTGAGGAGGGTCGCTGGAGCCCAGAAATTTCAATTTCAGGGCCACTCGAGGAAGTCTTTCAAGAACAGCGCGTGGTACTTCCTAGAGGAAGAGCCCCCGCCGTTGCCCCTGTCGTCCCTATCAAGAGAGAGAGCAAGTGTCAACAATTATACCGCGAGCTTTTCCAGGCTTGACAAGGAGACGAGGTAAACAGGCTGGCGATACGCAGCTCTGGGTTTCTACCATCCGCACCTTTGTGGGTATCAGAGCGTTGGGCTCCAGATGAAGTGCCCATTCTATTGAAAGGTCGGGTCGGGCGAGTGACGCTCCGCCAGTGTCCCATACACCCAATATACCTTGGCTCCTCGTAAAGGACAACTCCACGGCTCCGGCGTCCCTTTTTGTTTCCTACAACCTAACCTAGGACTGTACGTGTTAGTCGTCCACACTCACGTCGGAATGTAAGCCTACACTAACGCGAGAAGAGAGCGGAGGAGTGCCGGCCCCGACTCCCAACGTCAAAGGCAGGGCGCCCGTCTTCGACCCTAGAGAGCTGGCTACGAGTATCAGGGATGGGAATTACCCCTGCCAGCGCCAAGCACAAGTGTGATCGGAACATCCTGTGCTAGGTACTTGGCGCGGGGAATAAGGTTATTATCATCCCTGCCGCATTGGCCCCATCGCGGACGTCTCGCAGCCCACCAGAGCCCCTTGGTTTTTCCCGGTCTCGGCTCATGGAATGTTCCTCGCTGCTTATAGTATCCCGAGGTATATTGGGACCCTCGCCAATGCGCAGGTTTGCCCACTACAGCTAGACCACTTATCCCCCCTCAGGAGATCCATCGTCGGGGCGTACACCGGTGGGGCCCGGATACGCAGCCGGTTTCCCAGTCCACCCCCCGGCGCAGCTCGGAAGTATATCAAGGCCCTACCTTGACGTCACTTCTCCCGCTCGCGCAGTAGCGAGGCATCCGCTCACTTCGTCACAGGAGCACTCAATCCCCCTCACAAAGCTCCGAAGCTCAACCCCGTCGCGAAAAGACCTTAAACTCGGTAACCAAATTCCATTTATACCCATCTATAGGACGCAAAGAGCCCCGCTAATAATGCAAATCCTCCAACTCCCTCCCCCCCCAAGACCCTCTTCTCCTCCACGGTCCCCCTAAGCGCCGAAGGACTTGAACACCTCGGACGCGGGCTTCGACTCCTTGGGGCCCGGCTCGGCGGTGCGGCCGCCGAAGACGAGCTGGGCGTTGAGCCTCCAGGTGGAGGGGAGCTTCCACGTCTCGGCGACCTTTGCGTCGATGAGGGGGTTGTAGTGCTGGAGGTTGGCGCCGGCGCCCTCGGCCTCGAGGGCGGTCCAGAGGTTGAGTTCCTGGATCTCGTTAGTCTCCGCCTTGGCAGTATCGGTTCAGGGGGAGGGGGAATCGGCGAGGGGGGAACATACCAGCATGCCGGCCGACTGCCCCGCCCACGGCGCGAAGCGGTCCGCGTAGATGGCGAACTTCTCCTCCATTCCCTTGATGACGTCCGTGTCCTCAAACACCATGACCGTGCCCGCCGCGGCGCGGAACATGCCCATCTTCTGGCTCGTGGCCTCGAACTGTTCGGCGGGCACGATGGCCTTGAGGGTGTCGGAGGTGATGTCCCACAGCTTCTCGTGGTCGGCGCCGAGGAGGAGGACGGCGCGGTTGGACTGCGAGTTGAAGGACGAGGGGGTGTGCTTGATGGCGTCGGTGACGATCTGCTCGATGCGAGCGGGGGTGAGGGAGTCCGGGAGGGCCTTGGAGAGGGGGTAGTAGGAGCGGCGGTTCGCCAGGGCTTCGAGGAAGGCGGTGGCCATTTTGGTGATTGTTTTGGTGTGTTGGTGGGAGGTTTGGGTGTTGGGTGTAGGTGTCTAGTGATGTCTGTCTATGAGGTGTTCGAGAACGAGAGGGACGAGGGTAGAGGGAGACGGAGACGATATATATAGATGCGCGACACGATCCATCGCAATGGACCCGGACTCTTAACCTAGCCCGGGACCCCACTTGCTAACACGTCCCTTGGCGATCGCGCCTTCCGTGACACTCCTCGCTCTTCCCCGATCCAACCCCCAACAGCCCCACTTTCCCTCCAAGTCTCTAGCCCCGAAGACATGACGAATGCCAAAAAGAAAAGAGAAAAAAAAAGAGGGTACCCAACCGAGGGAGACCCCTGATTTCAAAGATGCAGTAGAATCTTCGTAAGACGGGCACCTCGCCCACCACCGACTCCACGCTGCCGGGCGAAAGACGAAACTAGCAAATGGACCCGGACGAAGCGGACGAAAAACGGACGAAGCGGACGGACCCCTCGAGGGGTTCCCAGGAACGGACCAATGAGAGGCGCCCCCGGCTGCCGCATGTGGCAATCTCATGCAGGGTCCCCCTCTTGCGCCATTATTCCTCCCCTTAGTCATTGCGGGGCGGCGGGGTGACAAATGATGGGTAATCGAGCCGGACATGCAACGGTGGGGTTTCTTCGGCGCGGGCGGGAGGTTGGGAGGGTTAACGTGGGCGTTGAGCTTCAGCTGGTGCTTGGTGCTGCGGGTTCGGGGTTAGAGGGCCCCGGGAAGGGGTGTTGGACCACGCAGCCACGCCGGCGAGAAGATTGCCGAAGCACTGCGGTTTTCGGGTCGGGGATACGCAACGTGGTGGTCTCAGCGCTTGAACGACGACGCCCGGCTCAAACCGACGATGCGCCCACCACGCTCACAAGTGCCGCCGTCCATGTTAGTCCAGTTTACCTTCGTACACCAGCCTCCTATTTTTACCCAAGAGCATTCTCACAGGAAACTAGAACCGACAAGGTGACCAAAATTAGAATCCTTGATTATGCTGTCTAATTAAACTTGCAACTCGGAACAAAGAATCCCTTCACCCCGTCTTCTACGAGGTAACGATCCCGCAATGCCAGCCTCGACAGGAAAGAAAACAGAATAGCCGCCCATGACCCCAACTCCAAAACGCACCGAAATCAAAAAGCCGCTGGCCCCCAGCGGGATACCATGTAGCCAGGAGAGCCGCGGGGTGGTAAACACCCCCGCTGGGGCTCAACCCCATCCGGGCTGTTGTCTTTTTTTTCTTCTTCCTCTTTTGCCTTTGCCCTTTGCGCCGCTGGTTGATTCTAATATGCCAGGTAAATGTATCCGCGAGGATACATGACAAAAGGAAACGCACCTCCAGCCCCAAGGAGCCGAGGCCATTACCACGTCTCGGCAATGTACTGCCCAGCCTCCTTCTTCAGCCCCCAAAACTTCCTCGCCTCCTCCCTCTCCAGGTTCCCCTTCTCCATCGCAACCTCGACCAGCGCCTCCTCGACGCCCTCCCCCATGCCCCTCGAGCTCCCGCAGACGAAGATCCTACCGTCGACCGAGTTGATGACCCGCCACACCAGGTCCGCCTGGTGCGCCACCTCCTCCTGCACGTACCTCCCCTCGCCCTTGCGGCTCTCCACAATCTTCTTCACCTCCTCCTCGTGGACCCCCCACTCGCCGCTGTAGATCTCGTCGACGAGCGAGTCCCGGATCCCCTGGATGACCCACACCTTGTTGGCGCAGTTGGCCGTCTTGAGGCGCCGCTGCACGAACCCGCGGAACGGCGCGATGCCGACGCCCGCGCCGATCAGGAGCATCGGCCCGTCGGCGATGAACTCGGTGGCCAGCGGGTTCGCCATGAGCCCCTTGAACATGGGGACGTAGATCTCCGGCGCCGCCTCGCCCTCGGCCTGCGCCTTCAGGAAGCGCCTCGCCTGCCGCTCGAAGAAGCCTGACCCGATCCCCGTCCGGACGCCCGTCCGCCAGTCCTCGGCCTCATGAACCGTGACTGCAATCTCGACGAGCCTCCTCCGCTGGCCCTCGCACCCGGCCTCGGGGGAGGGCGACTCGTGCGGGTCGTTGGAGAGCGAGTAGAAGCGGGGCATGAGCTGCTGCAGGACGGAGAGCAGGACATCCATGGGGGGGTGCGCGCTCGGGAACGCCTGCAGGAGCTGCGGGATGGAGACGTGCGGGCCGGTGCGGAAGTCGCAGAACGACGCCTGGCCCTCGGCGGAGCAGAGGTACAGCAGGATCTTGCGCTCGCTCTCGTCGTCGGCGTGCTCGGCCAGGATCCGCAGGAGCGGCTTGTTGGGCGGGTACGACTGGAGGTCGGAGCACCACGTCAGGAGCGCGCGCCGCGTCGTCACGAGCTCGCGCGCCTGCTCCTCGCCCCAGACGGTCGGCCAGCGGCCAGTCGTGGTGCGGAGCGTCACGGGCTTGTCGCGCTGGAAGCGGGGCACGAGGAGGCAGTCGAGGACCTCGTCGACCACGGGGGCGTCGTTGGGCGCCATGATGCCGATGGCGCCGCCGACGCGGAAGTCGATACCGCTCTCCACCGGGTAGTCGGTGACGTCGAGGTCGAAGTGGTAGGTGCGCTTCTCGGCGCCCTGGCCCGTCAACTCCCGCGTGTTGTGGATGCGGGCGGAGAAGACACCGTAGGGGGGGTGCGGCTGCACGAAGCTGGGGGGGTGGATGGAGGTGTCGACGGCCTCGAGCTTGGCGGGGGCGGGCTCCGCGGGGGTCTCGCCGGCGTCGGAGGACACGGGCGAGGTGGTGCCGACCGAGATGGCGGAGTCGGGAGGCGAGGGCGGGCCCTTGCGCGCGGGGGCGTTCTTGACGGGCTCCAGTAAGGTCGTCTGCTCGGGCATCTCCTGCACGTGCGTGAGCGAGAGGGGCAGGATACCATCGAGCTTCAGGTTCAGGGACCGGAACGCGTCGTTGTCGGGGAGCGTGACGCGCTCAAAGTCGACGCCCTCCTGCGTCCGGGCGGGCTTCATGCAGCAGCCGCCGCCGCAGCACCGGGTGATGATCTCGGCGCGGGTCTCGCCCGTGATGCGCTGCACGTCGGCGGCGCTGCGGGCGATGAGGCGCGTCGAGGCGCGGCGCCGGCGGGGCTGGGAGGCAGGGTGCGGGACATCCTCCTCCTGGTCGTCGGACTCGTCCGAGTACGTGAGGGAGGGGGCCGCCGAGGGGGCGCGGGGCGGCCGGGAGACGGTGAGGTGGTTGTTGGCGGGTTCCGCCGAGGGGAAGAGCGCGTCCATGATGCCGGTGGAGGACATCTTGATGGTGAGTTGATGTCCGAGGGTGGATTGGGTGAGGCCCGGGAGGTTCGTGGAGGGGTATAGAAAGGGCGAGAGTCCCGGGTGTGTGGTGTCGAGGTGTTTTCGTAGGTTTGTGGTGTCGCGACGCGAAGAATTGATGTCAGGCGCGGTCGGGAGTCCGGTGCATAATCGGGCGTTGCAGTTTCTCTGTGGAAACGGGAAAAAAGAGCGCAGGGATGCTCCAGCCAATGCAGAGACCGATAAAAGAGATTTACAACAATGACCAGAAGAGGATCAAAGGGAAGAAGGACGGTCACCGAAGGAATAGAGGAAAGTAAAAAGGTAAATCTAAAGTCGAGACGAAGTCGGCATCAAGAATTGGAGAGTTTAAAGAGGCAAAAGGTTAGGGGGCGAGGGTGGGTTGGCGATGGGCGAACAATTAAATTCACCCTTATCTGATGGAGAGGGCTCGGGCTCGTGGGCGCCAGATGTCCCCCCGCTCCGGTGCTCCTCCGACCTGCCGAGGGCGATTGTACACAGTGGGCGGTGCTAGTGGCGGCGCGGGCTTGGCTGCCCGCCGGCCGTTGCACCGCGCCGTCCGCTGGAGCCGTGATGCGCGGGTGATCTCAGGATTTGCACCTTGCTTACCGCACACCCGGGTTTCTCGGGCTTCTAATTTCCTTGTAATCGCGACTTCCCATTCCTGCTTTGAAATTTACAGTCAGGAAAAGACGAGGCAGTTCCTGTGCATCATCTAACGGACGGACCGGGCAGCACCCCCCCCCCCGTCGGCCTGATCCCGCCGCCCGCCTGCCTCGGCCTGGCCCACCGCCATCTGATAAAGGGATGATGAATCACCTCAACGGGTGATTGATTACAGTGCGCACAGTTCGGCCCCCCAGGTCGCGGTTTGCCGAAAGTGGAACCCGAAGTGGGTACCCGGCCTCCAAACATTGAAAATGTCTGCGGCAAAAAAGAAAGGTATCCGCCTCACACCACGAGTTCCCGGACCATAATAATTTCGCAACCATCGCACCAAAACTACGTAATGAAGCTGGGAATGTTTGATTAAGACCCCCCCCCGGAATCCGGAAACGTGGCCTCGCCTGATTCTTGTTTACCCCGGTCGTTTCTGATTTCTTTATCAGATCGTACCGGGGTTGCGCGCTTTGGAAGTTTATCCCGGCACGGATTGAAGGATCGCTTAGCGGCGCACTTGTGGACTTGCCGAACCGAACCGGTGGCCGAGCTAGGCGCTTCCCCCCCTCTCTCATGTGAGGGACACATGGGCCCACGGCAGAGGCATGCGGCTCAACGGATCCCGAAGACGGGAAGAACGGCGTTTTCACCGGCGGAAAAGGCGAGTCGGACTGACTGACAACGTTACCTGTGCATGCCGCCAGAGCGCGATTTACTTTTGTCACCTCGTACTCCCCCTTCGTATCGGTAGTCCCTCACCACCCCTGCAAGTACTGTAACCGAACCCCAGGGTCCGGGGTATCATAATGATCCCCGCCGTGCTCCATCCGCGGACGTGAGCCGCCGCTCACCTGACTTTTTTAAAACTGGGCCGAGTCCTCGCCCGGCGTCGGCTCGCCATTCCGTTCTTGCTCCGAGGAGATGTTCCCGGCCCCCGGCCCCCGCCCCCTGCGAAGCCAACCCCAGCATGACGTCGTGTTCGGATCCCCGATTCTTTCGCGTCTTGGTTCCTTGCCTCGGTGAGCGGGCGGCCGGATCAGGCCATTCCCCCTTTATGATGTGGAGAAGAGCCGAGGATCCCGATTCCATCCGCGAAGAAGCATATATTTGTGTTTGTACGGGAAAGTAACGGGACGGGACAGGACAGGGGCACGCGAATTACACGCGCCGGATTTCGCCTTCCACGAGGTCAAGCCTGCGCCGTCTACGCGCATGCATGCGAGACTGCTCGCTCGTGTGGCGATCAGGTGGTCGGCGCCCAGCGCCGCGGGAGCACAGTGTCGTACTTTGTGGGGAGGACAGTGGCAATTCTGAAAGAAAACGCCTCTCGCAATCACCGGAACACCCCCCCTTGTCCCCGGTGGACCCAATCGTTCCTTTTCTTCGGCATCACGCGGAGTTCACCGGTCTTCCCTGAGATGAAAAAAGCATTGTTCCACAGCCTCAATTTGTCCGACCCATGTCCTTGTCCCTTGTCTTACCCTCAATCTTATCAATCTCATCAAAATCTCCGATCTCGCTGCTCAGGCGGCCCCCTTCCCGCCGGACGGGCAACACGAGGCGCGCACAAGGTGTCCCTTCCTGCGCTCTCCCGCCCTTCTCAACAATTCGACCCGTTTCGAAAATCGGGCCTCGGATAGTGGGGCCGAGATCAGCGGATTGGGCGGTCAGGAACCCTGGCTGCAGGGGCGCCGGCCTGTTGGGACGATCTGATAAGTGACACAGCCCCCGGTGACCCAAATGTCCCCCGGCCCCCATTGCTTGGGGCTTGGCTTCGCGGTTGCGTTATCTGATGCCCCTATTTCGAATTCGGGGTGTGGGCTGGGCCCGTGGGTTACGGTAGTGGGCTTCGGTAGCTCGGAGCTCCGCGTTTTCGCGTTTTTTGGCCTCGACTCGTAGACCGAGGGAGAGGACAGGACGTCTCTACCTCGGCGACCCGCGTCAGTGCTTGAAGGTGCGGGCGTGTCGCCGGGTCACCGGGCAGCCGCTGAATAGGAGACCGAGACGCTCGCAAGCATTGTTTCTCCGGTGCAGCCCGACGGGATGTGTGCCATGAAGCAAGGTGTTCGATAGCGCAGCCTTCTAATCGGGAAAACCAGCGGGATCTCCTGCCTATTTTGCGGCTCAGTCACTTGGCTCGTCGGGCACCACGTCGCGTGACCCGGATGCACATCCACAAGTGACTGGAGGGCCTCGGGTTCGTTAGCCGACTTGGTAAAACATGGCGGATATCATCTGCGGCTGGGCTGCCTTGGATATTGAACGCCACGGACTCCAGCTCTCAGACTGCGAGCCTGACGAGAAACCGCCAACCGGATCGTCTCCCGAGCAAGCCGGAGCCCCATCTGGCGGAAGGACATGCCTCGTTAGTCGATGCGGGCCAGGTTAGCATGCGCTGCGCCGACGAGTCACAATCGCGATGTGTAATGCTCACGCTTGCATTATCTCAAGACATCACGCGTTGGGGCCGCCAAGATGGCGATGCAGCGGCAGATCTCACGATATCCCCGATATTGCCCCGCAGTTTGCCGTTTGGTAGTCCCGAACACGGCGATACAACCCCTCACAACCGCCCGAACCTCCAGCCCGACGACCGTCACCAAATCCCTTCATGAGGCTCTTGCTTCCCCACAGGCCTACTCTGCGGCCAACTGGAGCCTACGGTCCTTGGCGGCGGCGCAGCAAGCAAAAGTTCGCAGCCAGAGGCATCTTCCCCTCCCATCAGTGGAGTAAAAGAGGGGGAACAGACGCTGGCCGGCAGTTCTTCCCTTGGCCGGCGGCGGGAATACCTTCCTTCGCGCCGCTAGCGTGCTTTCTCATCGTCACGAGGAGGAGAAGAAGGCCAAGCGGCGGGGTTGGGGAGGGGTATTTCATGCGGGTAAGGATTATCGCCAATGCTCAAGCGGGGATGCGGTTATCGTAGGGTTTGATTGCGGGGGCCGCTGCGGGAGGGATGCGGGCCTATCCGTGAAGAATCGGTCTCCCGAGCTCGGAATCATGATGTGGGAAAGCGAAAAGGGTTTGACGTCGAGTGGGCGGACGTCACGACCAAAGGCTGACAGGCGCAATGCCGTTGCTCCTATCCGCGTATGAGACGGTAATCCAAGACGGAGCATCTCAGTCTGCGCTAGCCCGCCCACCCCGCGATCTCTTGCCCGATTTGGCAATCCCAGCCTAAAGCGGCGCCCGGAGCGGTCCGGAAGCCGGTGTCGGCTTCCCCCGCGCCGGAGTGCGAGTCCGCCGCATAATACGGACGTATTCTCAGGCGTCGGCGGCTTTTAGCCCGAGGAACCCAACCCGTCGCGACATACCGTGTGAGATGGAAGTGGCGATCATGGAGCTTTATTCTGAGGATTCCGGCATCATTTAGCCAGCTCAAACGTCGCGTTGGAGCCGACGGCGAACATGCGACAGCAGGCGATACTGGGTCTTGGGTCTTGGGCTCACGGGCTGTTCGAGGGTGAAACGCTGCACAGGGGCTGCTTAAAGCGTCGGAATAGGGTGTCCTTCCCCCGCTGCCACTGCTGCTAATAATTATCCCCTTCATCGCCCGGTCGCGGCTATCCGGGATGCCGACTTGCGTCTGCTCTTGCAAGCCAGCGATGACGGGCGCGGAGGGTATTGCTCGCCAGCGGCTAATTCGAACAACTTTGGCAAAAAGGCGATAATTCGTCCCGCTCGAGTTGTCAAGCACAACGCAGTCTACGAGGTACAGGGAGTGCTAACGTCGCACGCTTGACACGTTGCCCTCGCTCCGTGGCGGCATCGAGAGGGTGGGAGGCCGACGGGATGATGTCGAGGGGGTGCCTACGAAGTCCTGGAGCATGTGTTTTATTTATTTATTCCCGGGATTCCCTCCCGACCAATCTCTTGGTGTCTTCGCCGTAATTCTTCCCCTTGATGGGCTTTCCAGCTTTGCCGCCACCGGGCGCTCAATCGACGCCGATAAGACGCCCGGAATGATGTGGCTAGCGCACCCGCGCAGATGTCGCCTTTCCCTTCTCCTACCCCCGCGAGAGATACAAGGCCAGCCAAATAACCCCCCAAAGAGGGGCGATGTCCCCTTTTAGCTCATCCACTCTGACACCTCGTCCCTGACGGCGACGAAACCCCAAACCGTTCCGCCACAACCCCACTCGCCCAGCCCGCGAAACCCGCGCCCGGCCCCTTCTAGAAGGGGGGCCCCACCCCGGACCCCAACGTCCCCCAGCTTGGCGGCCGCAACGCCGGAGGTGGCCATTCCCGTCCCGCGCCGTTTCAGATCGGTCGGATGAGCGCTACAGGCCCCGTTCTGAGCCCGGTGTATTCTTCTCTTCTCCTTCTTTTCTTTGCTATTGTGAGGAGGTGTGCTTACGCCTATCCCCGATTGAACTGACAGATGGCGCACCTCTTGTGCGTAAGTCCGGGACGTAGATGCCGGGGAGACGGGTAGCTGGGCCAAGGATAGTCCCTCACCCTCGTCGTCGCACGTTTTCTGTGACGTCTAGGTCCGGCCGTCATTTCGGCCTCCCGCCTGCCCTAGGCTCTCCGTCCTTCCCCTTTCCGGCTCGCACGTACCTGGGTTTCGTCTCGCTGCTCCGATTATCCGCTCCCCTCGTCCCCGTTGTTTTGGACAGGCGGTGGGCGCCCAGATGCTATTCTTGGCCAAGCGAGCGATGTAGATTGTTTTCCTTTTGCAGCTGGAGTTCTTTCTTTCTCTACTAGACCTTTTTAACCTTATTCTTAGCCTTCTTGCTACTAGGGGTTTACACACTTGCTCGGCCCCTTGCGCCCTGTGAAATCACCAATTATCTCGCTGCCGGAATCCCTCTGAATACCTGTTTTTGCCTTGTGCAAGTTTCCAGACCTTAAAACAGGAGAGCATGGAAGCGTCGCATTGACAGCTTCAATCTCTTACACCTGCAGCTCCCAGGGTTTTGGCCGACCCGGACATCTCAACCATCCCTCGTACCGCCCACCTCCGGTGGCAGAAGCTCGATAACACACATACTCCCAAGACAGACCATAGCAGGACCGCATCTCATCCAGGCATCCTCATCGCGTCCGACCCTCACGTCCGACCCTCCGACCGAAATTACACGCGCGGGGTACATCCACACCACAACCCACGACAACCTCTCACGAACCCACCCACAATGAGTACGGCGATAGACATCGACCTCCACTTCCCGTCGGTGGTGGTCGGCGGCCGGAACCTGACGTACTACCTCGCCCTCGGCGGCCTCCTATTCCTCGCCTGGGCCTGGAGGAACCGGGGGCCCGCGTTGGTGGTCGACGCGCCGTTTTACAAGGCGTCGAAGCTGAAGTGGATGTTTGACGCCGAGTCGTTGATATTAGACAGCTACAGCAAGGTATGATTCCCGGCTGGCCTATGACCTTATACTGAGAGGGTGGGAAGGGAGTGAATAGAGAAGGCTAACGAGTAGTAGTTCCGTGACAAGGTGTACCAGATCAAGGCGACGGAGGGCGTCCAGGTGCTGATACCCGCGAACCTGATCGGGGAGCTGAAGGGACTGCCAGAGGACGTCCTGAGCTCGACGGAAGCCGTGAGCGAGGTAAGGAACTCTGCCCTCTATATCAAGTCACCGAAACTGACCTGGCTAGGCCCTCCTCACCCAATACACGCACTTCACACCCGGCCACAACGCCGACCTCCTCTCGACACTGGTCCGCAAGCGCCTGACACAGAACCTCGCATGCCTCGTGCCGCAGCTAAAAGAGGAGCTCGAGTACATCACGGCCACCGAGTTCCCCGAGTGCAAGGGTAAGCACCCTCAACCCCGCACTCCGCTCGGTACCCAGAGCCCACCTAACACTCCCAGACTGGATCTCCGTCAAGTTCCAGCCCTTCGCCCTCCGCGCCATAGCCCGCATGTCCGGTCGCGCCTTCGTCGGCCCCTCCCTGAACCGCCACGAGCAGTGGATGACCACCAGCATCGACTTCGCCACGCACGTCTTCCTCGCCGTCATCAAGCTGCAGCACTTCCCTTCCTGGCTCCGGCCCCTCGCGCAGCACCTCGTCCCCGAGCTGCGGCAGATCCGCCGGGACCTCGCCGTCGGGCGGGAGCTGCTTGGCCCCGTGATAGAGGAGAGGATGAAAGGGATGGAGACGCCGGGGGGTGAGAGGCCTGAGGATCTGATGCAGTGGTTGGTTGAGGGGCTGGGGGAGGAGGAGAGGGGGGATGTCGGGGTTCTGGCAAAGCTGCAGCTTATCCTTGCCGCGGCGTCGATTCATACGACGAATAATCTGCTTACGGAGTGCATGTACGACCTTGCGGCGCATCCGGAAGTGCAGGAGATGTTGCGGGAGGAGGCGCACGAGGTGCTCGAAGTAGAGGGCGGGTGGCGGAAGAAGGAGTCGATGGCGAAGCTGAAGAAGATGGATAGCTTCATGAAGGAGGTGCAGCGGACCAACGGTAACATAAGTAGGCCTTTCCCCCACACCCCTTCCATCTCCCCGCTCCTGCCCCATCCGCTACGCCCGTACCATGCTAACACCCCCAGCCTCCTTCATCCGCAAGGTCCTAAAACCCATAACCCTCTCCAACGGCACCCACCTCCCCCCCGGCACAAAGCTCCTCGCCCCGCAAGCCGGCTTTTCGCAGGACCCCTCCCACTACCCGGACCCCACCGCCTTCGACGCCCTCCGCTTCCACCGCCTCCGGCAGCGCTCCCCCGCGGACGCCAACCGGTGGCAGTTCACCTCGGTCAGCGACGCCAACGTCAACTTCGGGGCGGGGCGGCACGCGTGCCCCGGGCGGTTCTTCGCGGGGAACGAGGTGAAGATGGCGCTGGCGTTCTTTCTCTTGAACTACGAGGTTAGGTTGCCCGAGGGGAGGGGGAGGCCGAGGGCCATGGTTGTTGTTATGAGTCGGGTGCCGGACCCGGGGGCGGAGTTGTTGTTTAGGAGGAGGGGGGTGGAGTGAGGTGCGGTGGTGAGTATTTAGGACCGTTGTGCGGCTTTTTGAGTGGGAGGAGATTTGATACCCCTTTCTTTAGCTTTTCTTGTCTGGAGACAACACTGGCCTCTGGAAGAAAGGCGTGATGCAGCAAGGAGGAAGCCAGCCTGTGTCCGGGGTGAGGGCCGAATACAGCTTTGCCGGGGGGGATCTGCTACCCTCTTTCGGTTCTTCCAGCTCACTCCCGTCCTATATGACGAACGGGCGTTTTGAGGGAGCGTAATACGAAGCTACCCAGGAATCTGTTCACTATCTAGGAGTGAACCGGATATCTCCGGAGGTTACCACCCACCCCTGCGCCCCTTCATACACGGGCAGTGCGGAGGGGAAGGCATCGTGAACAGGACGCGAGACTCGTGGGAGCTCCGGCTACATAACCGGATACACGTCTTAGACTACCAAGAAGGACCTCAGACGCGCCTTCATGTAGTTAATTCCAGTCATACTGAACCAGACCTACGTCGTTACTCGCGCTCCCGCGCTCTCCACTCTCCAAGCGAAACCGGCGCGTCAGAAGGACACAGTAGCACGGCGTGCCATCCAACTCGTATTAGCGCCTCGTCTCCTTTAATAAAGCGGAGCGAACCACCAAGGCAAGGCCCATCCCCGCACCGCAATCCAGAGCCAGCGGCCTACCGTTGCGGGGTGGGAAGTTCGTCGCCTGGACAAGTTCAAAGCGCAGTGATGGAGATCCACTCCTGCCGAGTGACTAAGCAAGAGCTACTCTGTGCCTCGGCATTATTGCCGCAAGCAGTTACCCCGTACTCCGCCAACCCCGGAAAACGCCCCGTATCGATACATGCCTCGGGACTCTGGAGAGGGGCCAGAGCTCCCCACATCGAGCAATGCCGAGGAACCTTGTCTTATATGACGCCCGGTGGCCGCAAGTCGTCGTCTCTTCAACACCGTAGCTTCACAACACTTCAACACCACAAACTGTTACTCGTGCAATTTCTCTAGCTAGCCTTCCGCGACGACTTGACCTCTACGCTACACTTGTATAGTTGTATCCGACACAATGGCCGACGTGGAACTCAAGGACTTCCCCTCGCTCTTCTCGCTGAAGGGCAAGGTCGCCGTCGTGACGGGTGGCTCCCGCGGCCTAGGCCTCCACGCGGCTTCAGCGTACGCCCCTCCCCCTCTCCGCCCATCCCCAACTTGCCTCAGACTAACGAGCAACAGCCTCCTCCAAGCCGGCGCCTCAAAAGTCTTCATAACCTCGCGCAAGGCCGAAGCCTGCGCCTCCGCCGTCAAAGCCCTCAACGCCCTCCCTAACCTCGCCCCCGGCGCGCAGGCCATCTCCATCCCCGCCGACTCCTCCAAGCCCGCCGGAATCGAGCACCTCGTCGCCGAGGTGAAGAAGCACACCCCGCGCGTCGACATACTCCTCGCCAACGCGGGCGCCACCTGGGGCGCCCCCTTCGACGACCACCCCGACGACGCGTTCGCAAAGGTCATGGACCTGAACGTCAAGTCCGTGTTCACCACCATCCGGATGTTCGCGCCGCTGCTCCAGGCTGGCGCGTCGGCGGAGGACCCGAGCCGCGTTGTGGTCACGGGCAGCGTGGCGGGCATCGGCGTCGGGACCCTCGGCCAGAACGCGACGTTCGGGTACTCGGCCAGCAAGGCGGCCGTGCTGCACCTCTCGCGAAACCTCGCGCTGGAGCTCGGGCCGAGGCACATCACCGTCAACGCCATCGCGCCGGGCTTCTTCCCGAGCAAGATGGCGAACGGGCTGCTGGAGCTGAGCGGCGGCCAGGAGAAGATCGCGAGGGGGAACCCGCTCGGGAGGCTGGGGCGGGCGGAGGATATTGCGGGGGCGGTGGTGTACCTTACGAGCAGGGCGGGGGCGTATGTTAACGGGGAGACGGTGGTGCTCGACGGCGGGAGCGTGTGGAACCAGGGGCAGATGGGGGCTACGGCCAAGATCTAGGGTGAGGTTGGTGTTGAGCGGCTGGGTAGGATGAGGACCCTAGCTATACACTAGAACCCAGGCTGCTCGATGTGGTTGGTAGCAATACATTGGGACATCGTGGATTCATTACGTCTATTGTCACGTCTATGATTACTGCGCATGCACGTAACCTCTGGTCTAGCTCTACCCCTTGCGCCTCCGTATGCAGTCTACGCCAGTGCCATGCTATCCCACGCTTACCCTCCAAAACACATACTCCAATTATCTCCGAACCCTCACGCCGACTTCCTCGCAACCCACGTGCTCGCCCTGTACACCGTCCTCAGCATCGACGACCCGTCATGGATATACGGCGCCTCAACCCCCGTCTCCCGCCTCTCAACCACGAACCCCAGCCCCTCCACAAGCGCCATGACCTCGTCGTCCGAGAGCTCAAAGCTCCCCGGGTCCGCGATCCCCGACGAGTTGGCGTGGTCGTGCTCGCCGTCCCCATCGTCATCCATCCCGTGGTTCCCCGGCGCGTTGTTCTCAAAGTGCCACAGCAGGGGCCCGATGTTAACCAGGATCCCCCCGGGCCGCAGGCAGCTGTGGATGACGGACAGGTACCGTATCAGGTTCGGCGCCGTGTCGAGGAAGAAGACGGCCGCCACGGCGTCGTACTGCCCGCGGTGCTCGTCGTCGCCGTACAGGCAGAGGAAGTCGGCGGCTGTCATGGCCATGGTGCCCGCGCCGGGTGTGGCCCCGAGGACCGTCGCCGGGTGGATGTCGGGCACGGGGTAGCCCCGCAGGTGGTTGTCGCGCGAGAGGTGGTTCGAAAAGGTGTGGACCCAGGGGTAGACGGTGTGCTTCTCCGCGCGCTCGCAGAAGTTGAGGACGTACGACGACGCGAGCAGCTGGTGGTACGAAATTTCGTTGCCCTCGGCGTTGTAGCCCCTCGTCGCGAGGTCGAACACGAGGCGGCCAAGCCCCGCGCCGGGCACCAGCACCTTGAGCTTCTCGCCCGGCCGCGCCGCCTGCTCCTTCTCCAGCGCCGCCATGATGGGCCCGTAGGAGCGGGCCCGCTCGTCGGCGCCCGCGGCGGACCAGTCGCGGAAGAACTGACGGACCGTGCTACGCGCCTTGTCAATGTCCCCGTGCTTGGCGATGGAGGCCCACTCGCGCGGCATCGTCACCTCGGGGCGGGTGACGTCGGTGGCCGGGTCGTAGAAGGAGCGGAGGCCGTGCTGGGCGATGGCCTTGGCGAGGCCGGCGTTGGTGCTTATGGCGTCGTCGACGCGCGTGAGAGTGTCGAGGAAACGGAAGGGCGGCTCGGAGAGCATGCGCCATTGGGCCTCAGGGAGGGCGTAGAAGGACTGGCGGCGGAGGTGGGTGGTGTTGAAGAGAGCGACCTTTTCATATTGGCTGTGGCGGGTGTGCTGGTGTTAGCGAGTGGTTACTGGTGGTGTATTCGGCGTCCAGTGCGAGCGGGAGAGTGCCTGGTATAGGGTGATGCGGGAACAGGGCCAATTGGGGGTATAAACCGGATCGCAGGAAGACAGGGGGTGGTTCGCGTGGAGGGGCAGAGGGGCAGCGGGTAGTCGCCGGCCGGGGGACGGAGATAAGCGCGGGAGCGCGACTGACACGTAAGAGTCGAGGGCCGTGAAGAGCACCTTCAGCTCCTCCGGGTCCTGGAGCTGGTTGTCGGCATCATCCCACTCCGGGGCGTTTGCCATCTTCAAAGGCGCAAGGAAGAAGCCCGAGGGGTGGTGAGGTGGGACGCGGAGCTTGGCGGTATCGGCCGCCGCGCTGATTCTGCTGGTTGTCGCTATCGCTGTCGCTACCGATCTCGGCCTCCGGTTGGTGGAAGGGCGTGCGGCTGCTGTGAGTTCAAGAGTACTGCCTGGCAGATCTGGATCTGGAGTGCTGCTGATGGAAAGGTCGGCGAAAATTATTAGTGGTGGGGGAAAGATGGGATGGTGGGGTCTTATGAAGGCCGAAACGGCTGACTGAAGCAGAAGAACGAACGCGTTGGACGGAGACGTGCGATGGAGAATAGGTCAATTTTGGGCCGAACCCCGTAGTTGATATTTCCGTCGGTCATGTTGCCTTGCCACTGCTTTGTCTAGCCGCATGCGGGCAATCGCGTACCTGATCCCTCCTACCTACTTCCTCCAGGGACCTCTTTCCTCCACGGGGCTGGTTTCTTTCCTGGTAGCATGTTCCTAGCCGGGTTTCCCCGGGCTAGCCACCCGGCGGTTCGAGGAAACCCAGCATGGACCCAATGAGAAGCAACGGGGTAGAGTTGTTGGGGAGAAACCAAGGCAGTGCTAAACAAAACAAGAGCCGGTTGTGTGTTGTGTCGGGAAAAAGCAGCGTGCTGTCAGGAGCTCCGACGGGGCATGGCGGTTACATGCAACGCCCCGTATTGGACCTAGTGCCCGTTGCTTGTACCCCGCCCCGGCCCACCGCGCATTGGCACGTTCAACGCTGAACCTCACCGCGCGGGTCCGGGTCTACGTTGTAGCTCAACCGCGCCAGCTGGACTGAACCTTGAACCCGAGCTCCTCACCGACGACGCCATCGGATCGGCAACCCGAGACCCAGGTGACGCTGTTACACGGCCCCATCAGACTTCCATAGTCCCGCACGTACGAAAGCCACCGGCAAGCCCCGCCCAACCCGAACAATGGCGACCACGAGCGAGGTCGTCGAGTTCTCCCTTCCCCTCCCTCGGGCCCTGGACACCCGCATCTTCGCCCACCTAACCCTCCGCGAGCGCTCCGTCACCGTCTTCCTCACCACCGCCGCCGCCGACGAGCAGTCCGTCCCGCCGAGCATGGGCTCCTTCGTTTACGCTCTCCCAGATGTAGGCTCCCACCCATGCCACCTCTCACCCCAGCAACGCCAGGCCCGAGTATGAGAGCTTAAAGACTAACCGGGAGCAGAAATTCAACCCCAACCAGCCCATCTCTACTCCGCTGTACACGCAGGAGAGTAATCTAGAGTTCGCAACCCGCATAGCGAAGCTGCTAGCGAAGAAGACAATGCTCCCCGCCTACGTGGGGAGCTCACTGGATTTGTCTAGCATGGGGATGGGAGGCACGGCGGAGGAGGAGATGGAGGCTTTTAAGAAGGTTATTGAGGTTATCCTCGCTCGGGTCCGGCACGTTACCAAGGACGCGAACGCGAATTCCGTATGAGCTCGTCTTAGCCGGCATTCGTGGTCACTAGATGGAAGGCACGCCGCTGGGAATCGGATTCACAGGCCTTGGTCTTCGGACGGACGCCTTCGGACCCGCTAAGCGCGCATGGAGAGGCGGCAGATGGAGACTGACGGATACAGCCTTTGCCGCGTGCGACACAGTCGTATCACACAGGGCTATACGATCGGCAAAAGTGGCAGGTGGACGAAGCAGGGGCGCGAGAGAGGCGACGAGGGAAGGGCCGTCGTTATGATGATGATGTGAGAATTTCACACTTGTGGTTGGGGAGGCGGGTGGGTATCCACAGGAGATGTGGGTGTGAGTGTCGGCTCTCGAGAGCTCTGACCGGGTTCAAGAGGCGAGCTATGTCGTTGGGAGAAATACCTTGGCGTCGCGTCTTCATTTGACGGCTGAAGCGCCCCAGATGCGGCAACAGAAGCGAAACCGGGCGGCTAGTCGCGAGATGGAAGGGCAGCCAAGCCCGACATGTAGCTTCTCGGCCCCATTCCTCCCGTCAAAGTAATACAGCAATATACCATCGTCCCATCCAATAGACGCTACTCGACACGGCGATGGCCTCCCGGCGGTTGGGCATACTCCACGTTCACACATACAATCCCCATCACATGTACGCAACACTCACCGGACCCCGGGTTGCCTATGACCCTTTAGCCGTCGGTGACTTTAAGCGGCCAGCTCGGAGCTCGGACAAGCTTCCTACTGTCACCCCTGAGAGCTGTCACACAGGCCAGCCAGTCAGGATTAGCCACCAACGTCGTGGACCGCCGGCGACGTTTACGATACAAGCGCAAGTCTCCGCGAGGCCTCTCGCACCTCTGCCACTTTGGGGATACGGGGCGACTCATCCACCGCTGGCGCCGTATGTACGTGATTGGGATGTGTTGAGAGTAGGATCCTAGTAAACTGTGTGGCAGGTGTCTACGAGTATCTTTGCATCGGGTAGATCGCTGAGACGGCGATGGCGTCTCCCGTCATACATGATGTCCGGTCGTCGCCGACCGTTGGCCGGGACGCCGCAGGGGGAATCGAAGGTGTGTCGCGCCTCTCTTCCGGCCTTGACATAAAACCCCCGGATGGAAGAGATGGCGATGTGTTTCGCTCCTTGACCGGCGCCCTGCTCCCGGTCAGGTATATACTTCCTCTAGGCCTTGATACTCGGGCCGCTGATGGCCGTGGACGGGTCTCTTTTCTGAGTAGCCACATGGTTGAGCTGTGAGGGAAGACGGTTTGACGGGGATGTAGATGATGTGCGTTTGCCCCTGCATGACGCCGGAAGGCGAGGAATGTTTCTAGACGGGCTCAGCGTGCGGCCGGGGCAAGTTTCTCTTTTTCTGTGACTGGTTGGGTTGTAAGGTGAAGAGCTTACGAGATGAATAAGTTCGGTTGAAGAAGAATGCGTCGATGAGTTTAGATGTTTCACACCCCGCTTAGCGATGGGAAAGGTGAGAACACGTGGGGGAATCTTTATCTCCGGGCGAGAGTGCATAATATCTTTCGAAATGTCAAAAAGATAGGGCTGTAAATACACTCCTTGTCGTGTCAAACCCCTGAAACACATGCCCCTGATTCGAACCGGTTACGGGCCACAAGGTGAAGTTTCAACGCCAACCTACGCTCTAGCCCAGGAGTCGAAACTTTACTATATATGACGAGTTTCGGGCATCATCGCCCCTGGCTTCTAGAAGGCGTCGCGGACAGGGAAGTCCCCGTCCGTTGCGGGGGAGAGAGCCGCACAATGACATACCCCCGTCCAAGATGTGAATATCTCGGCCTCAATATCGTGCGTCATTCCTACAGTATCGTCGTCGGGAGATATGGTGGTGAGCTCATCCAGCAGCGCGACGGCAGATGCCCTGTAACTAGGTTGGGCCCACGCAGCTTCAAAAGTACCGGTACATCGCATTCAGGGAGCGCCCGTCATGTCACGCTCACCGGCCAAGTACCTTGTACCACACCCGCCCGAGGTACCTTTGTGCACGGAGCAAACCTTCATTACCGTGAAAAAGTGATCCTGGAAGCAGGCCCCACCAAGCCAGCGCCCGCCCTCCTCGCCTCTCCCAGGTCCCCTCCAAGGTCCCCTCCATCGCCGGCCTCCACCAAAATTATTCCCCCCTCGCACGCTTCTGATATCCGGCCCCCCCCGATCTATGCTGGCCCGCCCGACGCGCACAACAACCGCAAACGGCGCCTCCAGATGTGATTGATCGCATCGGCACACCCTCCCACCTCTGCTTTCCGCGCCGACCGAAACCCCGCACTTCGTCCGTATCCCCGCCTCCCGTGCGCTTCGAGGGCGCCGCCGCTGACGATCCGCAGACCACCATGACCTCCTGGCAACCGAACCCCGAGTCCCTCGGCCAGCTATGCGGCTTCCTGAGGGACTCGCTCACGGCGTATGACAAGGCTGCTCAGAAGCAGGCCGAGACGGTACGTCGGTTCCCGAGTTCGCAAACTTCCATCTCCTCCAGGACCCTCGCCCGGATCGCGACGGCGCTTCGGATGCTAACGATTGCCCCGCTGGCTCTTGAATTAGATGCTCCTCCAGGCGAAGAACTCTCCCGATATCAACAACTACCTCGCCTACATCACATCCAACCCCGAGCTCCCCACTGGCGTCGACATCGCGGCCAACTCCTGGGGCGTGGTCCGCTCCTCGGCCGCCTTCATGCTCAAGAACAACGTGCGCACCGGCTACAAGAAGATCCCCGCCGAGAGCCTCGCCTACGTCAAGCTGGGCGTCCTGAACGCGCTCCAGGACCCGCAGGTCCTGATCCGCAGCCACATCAGCGTCGTCGCGACCGAGCTCATCAAGAGGGGCGGCCTCCTGTCGTGGCCCGAGCTGCTGCCCACGCTCATGAGCATGCTCTCCAACGAGACGGGCCAGTTCTCCGACGGCGCACAGGAGGGCGCCATGTCCGCCATGGCCCAGATCTGCGAGGACAGCCCCAAGATGCTCGACCGCGAGCTCAACGGCCAGCGCCCCCTCAACTTCATCCTCCCCAAGCTCATCGAGGCCACCAAGAGCCCGCTCCCGAGGGTCCGCACGCAGGCGCTGGAAGCCATCAACGTGTTCGTCCCGCGCAAGTCGCAGGCCATGCTCAACTCGATAGACGACCTCCTCCAGCACCTCTTCTTCCTCGCCACGGACCTAAACACAGACGTCCGCCGCGAGGTCTGCAAGGCCTTTGTGCAGCTCGTCGACGCGCGCCCGGACAAGCTCGAGCCCCACATCGGCGGTCTCGTCGACTACATCCTTACCCAGCAGAAGAGCGACGACCCGTACCTCGCCCTCGAGGCGTCCGAATTCTGGCTGGCCATCGGCGAGCACGACAACCTGTGGCAGGCGCTAGACCCCTACATCCAGCAGATCATACCCGTGCTCCTCGAGTGCATGGCCTACACCGGCGAGGACATTGCGCTGCTCGGCCTGGACTCGGACGACGAGTCCGAGGAGGACCGCGCCGAGGACATCAAGCCCGCCCACGCCAAGAAGTCGTCGGCGAGAAACGTCAACAAGGCCGCCGCCGCCGCCGAGGCCGCCAGCGGCGGCATCAGCTTGGAGAAGCTCGCGCAGATGGCTGAGGACGACACCGAAGAGGGCGAGATCGAGGAGTCGGACGACGACGACGACGAAAACCCCGAGGAGCGGTGGACGCTGCGCAAGAGCTCGGCGGCCGCCCTGGATGTCTTCGCGCGGGACTTTAAGGGCCGTGTCTTCGAGTGCATATTACCGTTCCTCACGAATAACCTCAAGCACCCGGACTGGCCGTACCGGGAGGCGGCGGTGCTGGCCCTCGGCGCCGTATCTGAGGGCTGCCTGGACGTCGTGGCGCCCCACCTCTCGGAGCTCATCCCCTACCTCGTCACGCTGCTCTCGGACCCCGAGGTGGTCGTGCGCCAGATTACGTGCTGGACGCTGAGCCGGTACACGCCGTGGGCGGCGGGCCTCACGCACGAGGCGCAGAAGACGCAGTTCTTCGAGCCGATAGTCGACAACCTACTGCAGCGCATGCTGGACCGGAACAAGAAGGTGCAGGAGGCGGCGGCGTCGGCCATGGCGAACCTGCAGGAGACGGCCGGGAAGAAGATCCAGCCGTACGCGGAGCCCATCATCCAGCAGTTCGTGCGGTGCTTCGGCAAGTACAAGGACAAGAACATGTATATACTCTACGACTGCGTACAGACGCTGGCCGAGCAGCTCGGACCGATGCTGGCACAGCCGGAGCTCGTGAACCAGCTGATGCCGGCGCTGATCGAGCGGTACCAGAAAATCCCGGACGACTCACGCGAGATCTTTGCGCTGCTCGAGTGCCTCTCGTACGTGGCGCTCGCGCTGGGCAAGGCGTTCGGGGCCTACGCGGAGCCCGTGTTCCAGCGATGCGTCAACATCATCCACGCGAACCTGGAGCAGGGCATGGCGGCGACGAGCAACCCGGCGGTAGACCAGCCAGACAAGGACTTCCTCATCACGAGCCTGGACCTGCTGAGTGCTATTATCCAGGCGATCGACGGTAACGGCGCGGCGCAGCTGGTGGAGAGCAGCAACGGGTCGCTGTTCGAGCTGCTGGGCCTGTGCCTCGAGGACCCGTCGGACGACGTGCGGCAGTCGGCCTACGCGCTGCTCGGCGACTCTGCGCGCTTCGTGTTCCCTCAGCTGCAGCCGTACCTGCAGAGCATGGTGCCCATGATCGTCAAGCAGCTCGACTTCGACAACGTGCTGGACGAGGACGTGGACGCCAGCTTCGCGGTCATCAACAACGCGTGCTGGGCCGCGGGCGAGATCACGATGCAGCACAAGAAGGCCATGGCGCCCTGGGTCCCCGAGCTGACGCAGCACTTCGTCGAGCTGATGGGCAACCCGCGGGTGCCGCCCAGCGTAGCGGAGAACGCGGCGGTGGCGCTTGGCAGACTGGGGCTCGACAACGCGGAGATGCTGGGGGACGTACTGCCGACGTTCTCGGAGGAGTTCTTGAACGTCATGGACGACGTTGATCCGAGCGAGGAGAAGGCGACGGCGTTCAAGGGGTTCACGATGATTGTGGGGCGGAACCCGCAGGCGATGGAGAAGACGCTTCTGCAGTTCTTCCGGGCGATTGCGCGGTATAGGGATTTGTCGCTGCAGAGCCCGCTTAAACAGGAGCTGCACGATGTGTTCCAACAGGTGGGTGCTTGATTTGCTTTTCTCTTGCATTCCTTGGTTTACTGTTCTCCCCTCCCCCGTTTTATACGTCTCCGGTTTTGCCCCCTTTTTGCAATTGAATGAGACTGTGGTACTAACCCTTTCCAGGCCCTCAGCAAGTACAGGGAGATGATCCCGCAGTTCGACGACTTCATGGCACAGATGCACCCCGAGGACAGGCAGGCTCTTACGTCGACCTACACGGCTTAGTTCGGGACGTTTGAGATTCGGGACGAGGGGTGAGAAGCATAAAAGGGAGGCACGAGGGAAGACTGGAAGCCATTACATCATGCATAAGAGGAGGATTTGAGGGCCAAGGGGCATAGCATGAGGAAGAGGAGGAATAAAAGCGGGTCGCATCTTTGGGGTTGGGGATATTCGATTCGGATAATGAGGGGATTTGAAAAGCCGCACGTTTGAGGGGACTGCGAAGGAGGACTTTGTGTGCGTTTGGGGTATACCGTAGATAGACTTTATCTTTTCTTTCTTTTCATATCTTGTCTTCTTTGCTTTTATCGTTGTTACGGCTCATGACAGGAGGGAGTGGAAAGGAAGGGAGAGAAGGGCAATGAGGGTGTTGCATGGTTTTACGACACGAGGCCTGGAGAATGGGGATATCCGAGATCAGAGACGGTCCTATGATGACATTTGTGAATGGGGGCGAGGTGGGGGAGACGGCATAGCGAGGCTCGCGGATCTTTGGCTAGGAGCGCCCGCGTGCGTTTTGCTCTTCGTAGATAGGTAGATAGATTAACGTAGATGGGGGGACACTCCCCTACGTTTTGCGCATAGTTGGGTTTGAGAGAAGGGGGCAAGTGGAAGAAGGAAGGCATGGTTGGAAGAGAGAGGATGGGGAATGGTGGGTAAAAGGGAGAGGGTGTCGGATGGAGCTGCCGGGGAGTTCTCGGCTCTGGGACGGACGTCATTCATGTTCAAGTGGGCACTCGGCGGACAAGCTCCCCGTCGGCGGATCTAGACCGAATCCCAAGGTTCCATCCCTTCTACTCGACAGACACGTCGTCCACGCCGACCCAACTCAATCTCCATCCACGCGCGTCCCTCGTTTGAACACATTACATGCCGCCTCGAACCATTGGCCCATGGATGTTTAAAGGACAGGGGTAAGCGCCGGCCGCCGGGGAGACCGCATGTCCAACCAATGGGGTCCCGCGTTTCGTTTCGGATGGCTCCCGGCGCCCGTGCGACGCTGCGGGGTGTGGAGCGGGGTTATGGAGGGGTTGGATGGCTGATGCTGAGTGCTGGTTGGGTGGTATTTCGGGGGTAATATCGCGGGCGCTTAGAGCTTGGCTCTCCATCTCTGGCGTCTCGGGAAGTATGCAAACAGATCTTGAGGCTCTTGGGATTGATTTTATTAGCGGACTTGGTAAGATTCTGGCGACTGTAATACACGGTTCTTCATGGTTTTGTGGGTTTATTACGGATTGCGGACGGGATTGGAGGTGGATTTGGGAGTGAGTATGCTGCGTGTAAGTGTCGGCAGGTGAGTGTAAGAGGTCGTCGCCGGCTGCCACGACAGAACGTCCCCGGCGCGACAGCATCGGCGACGCAAGACCCAAACCTACTCATTCCCAAACGACACAGAAAACACAGACGAAGTAGCAGAAGATGCGTACCCACCCAAAGCCTTGGCCCCAGAACACAAGCGCTTCGGTGAGCAAATGCCTTCCGGGTATCAGTCAATGCCCAGCCCTCGACTCGCGCCTCCTACGCTGCGCGGGGAACGACATCCAATAACCCGTCCCTCTCCCCGCCTCCCGGCTACCCTTCCGAGGCGACTGGGGCGTTCTATTCTTGCGCTACACATCATACCGACACAGATCCTTAATCTACCTGCCGTCCCGCCTGCGACCCTCTGTACGCGTGTTGCAAGCCGGGCGCCTACCCCTGTCCTTCCTTCGCGCCCCTGTCCCTGTCCTGCAGGTCTACGAACCGGGAAGCCGAACACCCGCCTCCAAAAAAAAAAAAAGGGTGCCCCGATCTTGACCTGTCAGAATACCTGTACTGCCCGTCTTCTTGCCGCCAGCCACCCTCCAATCTGGACCGCTTCTCCTACCCCACTCGGGAGAGCTTGCCGCGGAGGCGTCCACCTTGTCTTCGTGCATGTTGCATGATGTATGTCGTGTAAGTGGTATAATAACCGAGACCCCGTCGATCCCATCCCCCGCGAGAATGGAAACATTTCTCGAGATATCTACCTCTTTCTCGTCTCGTCTTACAAGTCGAGTTTCCTTTTCTTTCCTTTGGGTTGTTTCTTATCTCTTATTTCCTATATCTGTCAAGTCTCTTTTCTTTGTCCTTTCTTCTTTTCTCTCTCATTGGTTTTGGGTCTGTTGGTCGGATCCATTTTGTTCCTTTTCACGACCGAGCTTCGTTCCTGGCGAAGCTACCCATTGTTCGTCGACGATCCTCACGCTCCTGAGCGAATCTCACCTCATCCCCCATCTACCATTCAAACCGCCCACAACCACAACCGCAACAATGCGCCTTTCCCTCGTCTCCCTCCTCCCCCTCGCCCTCGCGGCCCCGACCTACCCCTCCCTCGACCTCTCCGCCGCAAACGCCCAGGACGGCGTCGACGCCCTCTCCGACTACTTCAACCTCCTCGCCGAAAAGACGCGGCGGTACAAGGCGCTGGACGCCGCGCCGGCTTGTGAGCTTTCGCGGGCTGTCCTCCCTGCCGGTATGTGCCCCCGGCCCCCGCCGCCGCCCATAATATTTCATAAAGAAAACAAAAACGAAGAGACTAACACCCTCAAGCCCCCGACCCCCTCCCTTCCCCCGCGGAGGGCGCAACCGTCCTCCACGTCGCGCTAGGCCGCGGCACCCAAAACTACACCTGCGCCAACGAGACCACCTCCCCCGCCGCGTCCGGCGCCGTCGCGACCCTCTTCGACATAACCTGCCTCTCAGCCACGCAGCCGTCCCTCCTCCCCATCCTCTCCCGCCTCTCAATCTCCTACAACCCCACCCCGCACCCGTTCACCATTTCCCCTTCCGCGGGGAACGCGGGCTTCGGAGACGGTCTGGTGCCTGAGCTGGGGGCCACGGCACTTGCCGTCTCGGGGGTTCACTACTTCACCCCCGAGGGAGTTCCCTTCTTCGACCTCGAGAGGGCGGGCGTGGGACACGTCGCCGTCGGGAAGAACGCGTCGACAGAGGCGCCGGGGGACGCAGGTGTTGGGCCGGAGGGCGAGAAGGCCGTTGGTTGGCTGAGGCTTGTGGCCGGGGAGGACGCGGATGCGAGCGGGGGGTTGGAGGAGGTGTTTAGGGTCGATACGGTGGGGGGAAGCCCGCCGGAGTCGTGTGAGGGAATGCCGGAGACGTTTGAGGTGGAGTATTCCGCGCAGTAAGTGCCTCTCCTCCTCGTTTTGTCTTGCCTCTTAGTTCCTTTGGATTTTGTCTCCGTCTTTTCCCGCTACCCCTTTTATTGTTTCCCTTCACAATACTCTCCTTGCCCCCTCCACACTTCACTCTTCCTTCTGTCTCTGCTCTTACTCCTATACACTGCAACTGCTGCCCTACCTTCCACACCAGACCAGAGAGCTAACACGCTAGTTTAGATACTGGTTCATGGGCAGGAACGAGTAACAAACAGGACGGATCTAAACGGCGTTTGGTTTCCTTTTCCCCTGAGGCATCTCATGTATTCCTATACGTCATGTACTTTATAACCTCGGGTCTATTATTTTGGCAAAGTGCGACTTAATGTAACTGAGCGTTTTACACCTTTCCTTCACCCCTTGAGCTCGTCACGTATGTCCTCGTGCCTCTGAACGTCTCCCGGTGATATTCTCAGACTGGCGGAGGTTTTATACCTGGTCATGTAGTCCAGGGCAGTTCTGGAGTGTGCTGCACTCGTTTGGCCAACTCCACAACCTCGTGTAAGTCCAACCACGAATCAGTCACATAACTAATCTGGGCTCCCACGGACAAGACATCACACATGAACCAGACTACAATCCCAGAAAACAGAGACATCAAGCATAAAGGCATCATACAAGCATTAACCTACTACTCCACATCCCTCTAATCCCAAATACACAAGCCCAGTAAACACGACTAACCCCCCTCGCTATGCATGTACTATCCCATCCCATAACTGACCTCCCTCAAAACAATATACCCTATAAATAAACAAACCAGAAACAGACTCGGGAAAGAAAAGCTGGGTATCGTGTCCTAATATGCCCGTACAAAGAAAAAATCCGGCTGAAATGATCGCGCCCCCTCCAAAAATGAGAACAATGCTCCTTCCTCTCCCTCTCCCCCTTCCGCTCCCCCAATCGCCAACAAAACTTTCCACTCACCCCAAACCCTACGCCCTCACAACCTCCTCGTGCAGCAGCGCCAAGAGCCACCCAGCATTCCCCACCCCCCCAACCTGGAAGCACCACTTCTTCACGCTCCCCCCCGGCGAGCTCGTCTGCGGAATCGCCCCCGCCCTCCCGTACTCATCCCTCATCTCCTCCCACACCGAGCACACGATCCCCCTAGTTCCCATACTCCCAAAGCACCCGCTCCCCAGCACCGCATCAAGAATCACCCTCGGCGGTTCGCTGTCCTTCTTCTTCGGTACCGTGCTGACCGTAATCCTCTTCTCGAGCCCGTGGTCCGCCCTCAGCTCCTGTCTCCACCCCTCCGGCGGGCGCCGCACCTGCAGCCGGCAGTTCCCGTAGTCCTCCCACTTACTCGGGCTGACAAGCAGATGCAGCCTAATCGGCACGTTGTCGGGGCTAATGGGGCCCCCGCGCGAGCCCTCGCCGATGCTCAGCGACGGGCTCCGCGGCATGCTCCCCTCCGCCGAGGAGCCCGACGTGTAGAAGCTGAAGCTCCCTGCCCTGCTTCCCTGCTTCTCGACCGACGACCGCCCAATGTTGAACGTCATGTTTGCGCCCGCCGCCAGCCTCCTCAGGAAACTCGACGCGGACGCGGACGACGGCGTCGTGCTCGCGTCCTCCGTTGACCTAGCGGGCGCCCTCGCCGACGCCCTGTAGCTGTTCTTCCGCCCGAACCAGCTACGCTTTCGACTACTCCCGCTCCCCTCATCCCCCTCCGCGGGGGCCCTCCGCTCCCCAAACGACCTAAACCGCGCCTCGTTCTCGAGCCGTATGTACTTCTCATTCTTCAACCTCGCGTCATGAACCGCCCCGTACAGGCCAACGCACTCCTCCTGCGTGCTGCTCCTGAACCGGAACGTCCCGCCGCCCATCGACTGCAGCTTACTATGCTCCATCAGCGCGGTGCGCACCTCAAAGTCGACGGCGTTGCTCTTGCGGATGAGCACCAGCGGCGTCAGGTCCAGCGCCACGAGCGGCGGGTCGCTATCCGCGGCCTTCATCGTAAAGACCTCCATCTTGCCCGCCGAGACGGCGACAGCGCAGGGCTCCTTGGACAGGTCCTTCCACGTGCCCCTTTTGTCGGACCAGTGCGACACGGAGCAGACGAACGTGAGCGTGGGCTGGGATGTGCCCAGCGTCTTGGCGCCCACCCCGACTTGAGATGCCGAGTTCGAGGGGGTGATGCTGTTCTCCGAGACGGCCGATTGGGCGACGTCAGGGACTGTCGGTGGAGGCGGTGGAGCCCTGTCTGGAGCAGCCGCCCGCGTCTCTTCCTCCTCCCGCTCCTCCTCCTCCTCCTCCTCCTCGTCTTCCTCCTTTATGATGCTGAAGCCGATCTCTGTGTCCGGAATATCGATGCTATCGATCTCGTCGCTGTCAGACTCGTCTCCCGACTCCGTCTCAGTCTCCGACCCCGAGTCGCCCGTAAACTCGGAGTCAGACCCCTCAGAAGGCAGGTACTCGTGCTTGAGGGGTGATGACCCCCGGCGCTTCACCCGAGTATCCGTGGGCGGCAGGAGCAGAGGTGCCTTCTTCTTCGACGGTAATGAGCGGTGGACCGGCGGGGGAGGCGCGCCGTCTTCCCTGTAAGGCTTCGTATTGGGGGCGCTCGGTTCTGCCTCGACGATCTCGATCTGGGGCACGTCGGGCTGGGATAGTTCGCTGCCTGATGGCTCGGAGTCATATTGCTCGTCGGTAGTCTCCTTCTCCTTTGGTATAGGCGACTGGCCCCGGCTTCGAGGGCGGTATCGACTTGGCAGGGACGTCGCCGGGGATGCAGGGGGTGATGGAGGCGCTCTATCGGGCGAGGGCACGCCGCCCACGACAGATCTCTCCCCAACCGGCACGTCGTCCAATCGCCGCGGAGACTCGGGCTCTGGAGTTGCAGCTTTCATATCCGTCGCAAGCGGTGGCACGGGATCTGTCCCGAGTATGTCGAGCCAGTCGCCGACCTGAAGCTCATCGTCCGTCGACAGCCAGATGAGCTCGCGCCACTGTCTCCCGTTGTGAGTACCGCGCACCATCACCACCACTTCATGCGGCGTATCCCCCCGGCGGGCGGAGAGCAAGGCCAGGGGCATCGGTGGGAAGAGAAGCCACGTCCGTCGCGAGTCCCCGGTCTGGCGAATGAGGAGGTCTCCGGGGTGGCTCGGGTCGCTGGTTTTGTCGCGGTGCACCAGCTCGACTTGGCACTCCATGCGCTGGCCATTCGAATGAGAGACGGACAGGGTAAAGTAGTCCTTGGCATTGACCTGCAGGTTCGGGTCGATTCTGATGTAGTCGAGCGGGGCGAGAGTGCGCAGGTCGCGGGTCCTAGTTGTATCTGTATTTGCTGCGTCCTCGTCCGTGGCGCGCGCACGTTCTTCCCTGTGCCTCCTGCGAGCGTGATCTTGAAGTGCCTCAAACGAATGAACCAGGGACTTGGTTGAATCCATGCCCAAAATTGCATGGGCGCCCTAGCAAGGTCAGTCGATAAGTTCACGGGGTGATCGCAGCCCAAAGGCCTCATATGAAGCAATTCTCACCTTGATGAAGCTGGTCATCATCCTGACCCGATAAATCGGCCGCTTCAGCAAATGAGCAACGTCGACGCGCTCGCCGTCCTCATTCACAATGTCGCCGTCGGCGTTCCGCGGAAGGGCGTTGAGCAGCGAGTCGTTGTCATCGGCGACGTCCTCGAAAGGCGCGAGGTTCACGACGAGGTTCTCAAAGCCCATCCGCCAGGCGTCAAGGTAGCCGCTATAAATGGAGACCACGCCTTGCAGCCAGCCCACGAGGCCGTGTACATCATCCAGCGGGGCCTTCCTGTGCGCGTTTCTCAGTTTCTCTAAGGAGATCCCCATGCCCACCACCGCCTTGGACATGGCATCCACCTTTTTGCCCGGCGAGTTCGTCCCAAAAACGGACAATACGTCCGCTGATTCACTGACGGCGTGGTTCAATAGGACCGGGATCACCCCGTCCACCAGCGTCTTCAGCTCCCTGCTGTACAGGTTCTCGTCGTCGTCGAACTCCTGCATCAGATCGTCAATCGTGACGGAGTGCTGCTTGCTCTTGCTGCGGGTCCGCCTGACGCTTGCGCGGGACCTGGAGCTCCGCACGCTATAGGGCACACTTGCATTAGTCGGTGCAGAAAGCACCGACACCAGGTCCGAATGCCTCGTTAGTCTCCGCTTCAACCCCGATCCCGACTTCCGGCTGGACCGCCTCGACAACTCCGACTCCCGAGTAGGGGCTGTCGTCTGTGTCACGGTCGTCTCGGAAATGTCGGAAAGCGTCGACAATGTATCGCCGTACGAACTATTCGATTCCTCGGAGACAATAGTGGAAAGTTCGTGCACTCCATTCGTTGGCGGCCGCCTCCTTAGCTCGGGCAGCGAGGACGTGGTGAACGAAGACTCGGTCCAGTCATCGTCAAAGTCCCGGCTGTCATACGAATCCGGGGTATGTGAGCGCTGGTGAGATCCCGATCCCCACGACCGCCGGGACGGATACCTGTCGTCGTAATATTCTTCCTCCGGCGGGTCCGCCTCGTACGTCCTCTCTTCCCGGCTTTCATAGCTCGTCTGGTTGAATATTTGGTTTGCAGATTGGCCCTTAAAGGCATCCTTAAAGGCGTCTCGGAAGGACTTCCCGGCACCAGTCTTCACCGGGGATGCGCTGGCCCTCTTAGCCCCCTTGCGCTTCAACCCAGCTGACGGGGGTGATTTCTTCTGTGGCTCAGGCGAACGCTCCACCTCCTCCTTCACGACCTTGTGTTCCTCTCTCGAGGCCTTGGGGGTAAGGTCCTCTCCACTGCTCTCCGGTGACGGGGGGCTCTTTTGCCGCGGCGTTGTTTTCGGCATCGTCTCTCTGTCCGCCTTTTTCGGCGTCGTCTCTCGGTCCACCCTCTTCGGCGTCGTCTCTCTGTCCACCCTCTTCGGCGTCGTCTCTCTGTCCACCCTCTTCGGCGTCGTCTCTCTGTCCGGCTGCCTTGCCTCGTCCTCCTCGGCCCACTTCTTCTCAACAGACTTGCGCGTCTGCGCGGGATTCGGCGCTGGCTCCGACGGCGCGTCTACAAAGGGGTCCACCGTCTGCGTGAGCCAGTTCTCGATGCTCGGGGGGTTGTTTGCGGCGGCCTTGGGCGGATCGTGGATCATCTTCCTCCCCTCGCTCACAACCCTCTTCAGGACCTTTGCAGCACTGAAGCTGCCATTCCGCTGCGGCCTCTGCTTCGTCGAGCTGTTGTGAGCATCGGCGCCGAGGGGGAGGTCCACTTCGCTGAACGCAGACTTGCCGAAGGGGATCTCGGCCAGGGAGGCCCCTTCCGTGGGCTCATCGGGCTCACGGGAAGTTTCCAGCGACGTCCCGCCGGGTGATCTCGCCCCCCTCATCGTAAATCGAGAATCGTCCTCCGTCATCCCGCTCGCTTCTGTCGATTCCGTAATGTCAGTCGTCTCGGTGGTTTGGGTGGTGGCGGTGATTTCGGTGGGTGCAGAGGCCCTCGACCTATGGCCCAGCTTAGGTTTGGACTTTGACGTCCCCCGGCGTGTCGGCGTGCCGGGTTCGTGAGTCGGCTCGTCAGATTCTCCGCCTCCGTCTTTGTCGTAAACAAAGTCATACGGAGACGCGTCGTGGAAAGACAATGAGGCGGCGCTCGGCGCAGGACGCGAAGGCTTCCGTGGCTTCTTGTGGCTACATTTGCGGCTTGACTCCTTTTCGGCCGCGGGCGCAGACTTTGGCCGTATCCTTATGCCGTCGTCGTGGGGGTCCGTCATATCAGAGGGAACAACGGGGGGCTCCTTGTCCGCATCCACTGTCTTTTCCTTCTTCTTCCTCTCCTCCTCTTTTATGGGAGCCACCCTGATACCGTCGTCGTCCACGTCCGTCTCCGACCTGGCCGATTTCTTCGGTCTTGAACTCGACATAGACGACGATTCGTGTGAGTAGGTCGGGGCGCTATCGTTGTAGATCAGCGAGTCGACGTCTTCGTCGAAATCGCCCGACTTGCTCGCTCTAGCCATCTGCCGGACCCCACCGGGACCATCCTCGGGCGGCATGTTCTCGATCTCTTTCGCCCACGCCTGGACCTTGTGAGATGCCGGCGGGGTCCAGGAGGTCTTTTGCACAAAGTTCTTTGGTAGGGGCATCGGATTCGGCTGGGACCTCCGCTTCGGGGTGGTAGACGGCCGAGGCGGGCTGGCCTTTTTCTTGTTCTTCTTGTCCATCCAGTGGTCGTCGCTAATAACCCTCTTCTTCGGCGGCGTCTTCCGTCGCGGTGTTATCGTCTGTGGTGTTTCCGCCGTCTCCGGCTGCGAGCCGCTGCTACCAGACAAACTGGTCGACTTCTGCGAGGGCTCCTTTGGCGCTGTCGCACTCCGCTTCCTCAACTTGATCCGAATCCGATCGTCCTCGGTGACACTCTTCTCGTCGTCTTTGAACGCAACGTCGCTCGGCTCGGTCGGAGGGCCTGCCGGATCGCCCTTGGCCATAGCAGCCGCGTTGGCCTTCTGCCAAGCCTTGACCCGGTCCTTTACACCGCCGGGCTGCTGGACGCGACGGACAGATGCCTGGTGCATCTCATGCCGGATCTCGGCCCTGACAGCATCGACACTCGCCCTCCTCTGTCTCTGCGCCATCTGCCTCTGCGCCGCCAGGCGAGCGGGCGAGGGCCGTCCCCGGAGGAAGTCGACCAGCAGCGTCGGAGGGGGCTGCTCCCCCGGCCTCGGGTTCGTTCGGTATCGCGCGGCAGCGGGGGCGCTCGTGGGGGTGGTCGTGCCCTCGGCGGACTTGGGCTTCGGGGTCGTCATATTCGGGGTTCGGCCGGACTCCTGGCCGGGGGCGGTCGCCGGCCGCGACGGCCCATCCGGATCGGTAGACGTCATTGTATGGGATCGGTGTTTGTGCCGGTGCTTGCATTTTCGGTCAGCCATTGTGCCTGTGACTTGAGAATAACATGGGGTCACGGCTGGTCGTTGTTTGGGGGAATGCGCAGGTGCGCATGCATGAGAAACAGCTCTGAGATACAGGATGGTGGGAAGCAACACTAGCAAAAGCCGGCACGGGAAGGTGCGACAGTTTTAGCACGAGGGTATGACGAACCGATTACGGTAGCTGCATTCTGGGAGTGAATGAGGGAGCAGGTGCGACAGACCGAAGCTGCTCGATAAAGCTGCTCGGCCTTTAAATGCAACAACAGGAAGGAGCGGTGATGCCTCAAGCAAAGCAGAGAAGGAGGGATGCAAAGGTCGTCTGGTCTGACGCATTGGGAGGCAATAACAAGGGACAAAAAACGAGAGGCTATACGCTCAGAACAGTATACTATACCATGCTAAAGAGTAATAAGACATGGCTGACGAAGGGAGGAATGCGACACAGGAGTGTCTCCGAGAAAGCGGTAGGAAAAGCCCGGATCTGGTGTCTGTCATGAGCAACGCATCGAGCTGCATCAAGGACAAGCTATGGCTTCGTGACCAAGCCTCCTTCCATGTAAACAATCGGTTGGCCAATCAGGAACCCCACCATTGTCCGCAGCGCCGAGTCCACTCCGGAACCAGACGGGAGGTGGGGCACCAAGGGGAATCCAGTGTGGCTGTCCGTGACTTGGCGGCCAATGGAGTACAAATTACCGGATACATGCATGCCGGGCGCCGGTATATCGGGGCCGCAACTGCTGCCAGTTGGGTCGTGTAACACAGGTCCGGAACCCCTGGGCTCCAGGGGCAACGGCGGATCACTTTAAGGTCGGTACGTACCAACGTCGCCGTGCCCCGCCATTCCTCGAGTGCCCCGCACTCAATTCTGTAACCTCGAAGTGTCTTGTAAAAGTGCGGCAGCGGATAATAGGTGTATTGACGATATTTTCGGGACACCTTGCCTGAATTGAGTCACTGGGAGAGCCTTCTTGCGGATACCCAACCTCGTTCCTGCCCACTCGCCCGGCGTCGTACAGCTAGCTAAATCGTCGCCACCCTTAGTCCTCGCCCGGTTTTCATCGCTATCCTCGTCAAAGGTAGTACCGGCACAATGGCGACTGACAGCACCACCACGGCCCCCATGCCGAACCCCGCAGCCGCGGACAAGGTCGAAAAGCCCACCAACGAGCAGGACATCAACCCGTGGTCCGTCACGGGCGCGCAGGACGACTCGGGCGAGGTCGCTGCCATCGACTACATCAACCTCTCCAAGTACGATCGCCGACGACCCCGCGCGCAACGCGCATCCTCTGCTCGCCCCCGCTAACATCCCTGCCACAGGAAATGGGCCACCTCGATAATCGACGAGAAGCTCCTCGAGCGCTTCGAGCGGGTGACGGGCCACAAGCCGCACCGCTGGCTGCGCCGGGGCCTCTTCTTTAGCCACCGCGACTTCGACAAGATCCTCGACAAGCACGAGAAGGGCGAGCCCTTCTTCCTCTACACGGGCCGGGGTCCCAGCTCCGGCAGCCTGCACCTGGGGCACACGATCCCGCTGCAGTTCACGCGCTGGCTGCAGGAGGTGTTCGACGTGCCCCTCGTGTTCATGTTGACGGACGACGAGAAGGCGCTGTTCAAAGACAGCCTGACGTTCGAAGACGTGCTGCACTTTAGCATGGAGAACGCAAAGGACATCATCGCGCTGGGCTTCGACGTCAAGAAGACGTTCATCTACAGCGACCTCAAGTACGTGGGCGGCCACATGCTCATGAACGCCTGGGAGTTCTCCAAGCTCGTGACCTTCAACCAGGTGCGCGGCGCCTTCGGCTTCAACGAGAGCACCAACATTGGCAAGATCTTCTTCCCGTCTCTGCAGTGCGTTGCTGCGTTCGCGACTTCGTACCCCGAGATCTGGACCGACGAGCCGCTGAAGGAGCGCTCCAAGGACATTGCCAAGATCCCCTGCCTGATCCCCATGGGCATCGACCAGGACCCGTACTTCCGGCTGCTGCGCGACAATGCGGGGCGGATGAAGAACCCGTCGCCGAAGCCGGCGCTGATCCACTCCAAGTTCTTGACGGCGCTGCAGGGTCCCGGCGGCAAGATGTCGTCGTCGAACCCCAACTCGGCCATTTTCATGACCGACACCCCGAAGCAGATCAAGGTGCGTCTCAGAACCCCCATCCCCATCCCCATCCCGTGCCCTGCCCCTCCATCTGTTAGCTAACCCCCCCTGCAGACCAAGATCAACAAGTACGCCTTCAGCGGCGGCCAGGAGACCCTCGAAGAGCACCGCGAGCTCGGCGGCAACCCTGACGTCGACGTCGCCTACATTTACCTCACCTACTTCGAGGACGACGACGCCAAGCTCAAGGATATCTACGACAGCTACAAGCGCGGCGAGCTGATGACGGGCGAGCTGAAGAAGCTGGCGATCGAGCTGCTGCAGGAGTACGTTGCCGGGTTCCAGGAGAAGCGCAACGAGGTCACGGACGAGGTGCTGGCCGAGTACATGAGGCCGCGGAAACTGGAGTCGAGGGCGACGGAGCAGGTTGGGGCCAAGCTTGAGGCCAAGCTGGCGGCGCGGCCGAAGAAGAAGTAGTCGCCGGGGAAGTAGAGGGGTGGGGAAAGAAGTATGGGTGTTAGGTGTCCATAGCCATTTGTCATGAGAGAGCCATAAACGTGTTCACGAGTTTGTAGTCCCGGCTTGGGGGTTTGTTTCTGCAGTGTAGGGGTGAGGGCTCTAGTTGTTTCGTTTAGGGGATATTTTCGTTCGTTGAGTAACCCCCCCGGTAGAGGAATACCCAAGACCACCGTGATCGTACAGCAAAGTACCACCCGGACTCGATCCGTCAGCCACATCTCACACACCGACACTGCACCAAAACACCCCGGTGCCGTCCCCACCACAACCGTCCGACGCTTAACCTACCTGGTATTAGCGCCAATAGACTGCGGCACCGTCCTTGGTTCTGCAGCTCGTGAGCCGGCATGGGACTCCTCCTTCCCTCCCTCACTTCCTGAGATCATGGGACACACTTTTCAGCTCATACTCGATGGCTGCCAAGTAATTGTCTGGCTTATCAGGACCTCGGGATGGGTTGTGGTTATCTTGCAGATGGTGTACCGCCCTTTATGCGGGCTGTCGAACTGCAGGGTGGATGGTGTGCATCACCGATCCTCTACGATCATACGAGTAAGCGAAAATGGAGGTGGCCCGGTGATTCCGCAACTCGACCAGAAAGGGTGGAATAAGCAGCCGCAAACGGCTTGGTGGGTGGTACTAACCCAACGCCGAGCCCCCCGACCGACCACAGAGATCGGGGGCTGCTGGGCATCCTGCCTGACCCCCACGAACACCGGGATTTGCCGGTCGCGATCTGACGATGTGATATGACGTCCCATCATGCATGGTAGGGCTCGCGAGCAGGGATATTTATCCCGGTTCTCTCCATATGTCCGGCGAGGGAGGGCAGCTGGACGTGCATTGCAGCGACGGTTCTCATGCAGCACAACATCGAGGCTCGATCTTCGAGTCTAGACCATTTACCTCTCGAGATGCCTTCATTTTGACGTCGAATAAAGAAGTAGGAATTACTATGCTTCAAAGGAACGATAACTCCGATGACCGCCTGTCGTATGCTATCAAATGCGTCTATCAATCTGCCACAAACACAAACTCCCCGTCTCCGTAACGCCAACGCCTAGACCAATGCTGCCCACTCCCTCCTAACCCGACTGTCACTCCTTAACCGGCAAGACAAACCGCACCTTCCTCTTCCGCAACCTTTCCTCTACAACCTTCTCGTCAAGCGGCTCCTCCTTCGGGAGACTAACCGCCCTCCTCTCGCCCTTGTTCCCCACATCCTTCCCCTTCTTCTTCAGAATGCCAGAAGAGCCGTCCTCTTCCTCTTCGTTGATGCTCCAGACGTAGGGGCTAGGCTCTCTCCACGCCCTCGGCCTCTGCATCCCCTGGGAATTTCCCCCGCGCCTACCCTCGTCATCCCTCCTCAGAGCCCGTCCCCTGCTTCGATAATTAGGAGAGGCCGAGACGTCCCGCGAGGACCCCTTCTTTCGCTTCCCCTTCGCATTCACCCCCGACCTCCGCGTCTCATCCGGACACCTCCGAACCTCGACCCCCGCCGGGAATCGCACGTAGTCCTCGTCATCGGACTCGGAGCTGGGGTCCGACAGCGCGTGCACGTCTCTTGCCTCGTACCGTCGGCGGAGGAGGCTGGAGGACGAGAGGGTGCCGAGGAAGTTTGGCTTCGTGTCCTCGATGCCGGCGGTGAAGTCGAAGAGGGGGGACTCGGCGTCGGCGTCGGCGTGGTGGTCGGGGGCTGAGAAGAAGTAGGAGAGGGGCATGTCGAGGGGGCTGTGCTGGAGGGAGGGAGAGAGGTGGAGTTGGGTTGGGGGCCAGGTATCGGCGGGGTGACGCGTTGGCGTCTGCGGCATGATGGGCTGAGTTCTTCTTGGGCTCGCCTTCTTCCGGGCGGTCCGGAGGTTATGGGTGGGGTGGGTGCTGTTGGTTTTGGTGACCGTTGATGTAACCAGATGTTTTCGCTCAGAAAGGTGGAAGGTGCTTTCTGCGACTTTCAAGACTTCTGGTCGTTATGGATGACGGAGGGGACTGGAGGGGATTTCCCAAGTTATAAATAAGGATAGTCCGGTGGGGGTTCAGAGACTCGTCAACAGCGGTGTAATCCATTCAGAGCGAACGGATATAAGTCGAGATGCAAGGCAAAACAAACATCAGCCTCAGTATGAAACACGAAAAAGCCACCATGAACGAAGAAAAACCAAATATAGTCTCGGCCGAAAATGAGGGCGACACCGTCCTATTTGTATCCCAAGACCCCAGGCGAAAAAAAACACAAAAAGTCCAGAACGCGTCCCGCCAAGTCCATGAAGTCATCCCAAGACCCCAACCCTGTGGCGGTGCCACAAGGTCATCCGTTCCACCGAACCAGAAACGACCAGTCCCTCCCTCCGCTCCCCTGCCCTCCGAAGAGAAACAGGAGAAACAAGCGGGAAATTTCCTGGTCTACGCATTTACACCCCACTCCCCTGATGATCTTGCCGCGGAGAGGGGGAAGGACGAACCTATCAACCCGAGGTGATCGGCCCGTTCTTCCAAGGGTTCAGGCCGGCGATGGCATCATACACCGTGGGGGTGGGTAAGCTGATATATCCCATTCGCAGGTTCTGCCGCGGTATGCCGGTAGAGTGAGACCCTAAGGGCCCCTCGCCTTGGCGGGGGGCTTGGGGGTTTGGCGGGGAGGGGAGGGTGATCGGCCGCTAAACAGGTTTCGCGGGGTCCTTTTCCACATGCGCCCAGCTCGTCCTGTCTGGGCCGCTCCACATTCGACCAAACGTGGTGGCGGAGGTGTCAGAGGCGGGCACGTTCCCTGGAACCCCGGATTCTTTGGATCGGAGAATATACCCTGCCTGCAAAGGTCCCTACATGCTCCGGGCCGCCGCATCCCTGCTCCTCCATCCCCGCCTGGCACCCACCTTTCACGACCTCCCGCCCCCAAAGGCAGAAGCAGCCACAACCAACAATACGAACTATCGCCGCCTACTCCCCCCGTCATGTAAGCGCAGGGTGCGACATATGACGCGAGCCCAGCCGCTATGCCAAGATCACCCGCAAAGGAAAAACCAAGACCGGGCCCCCCGGATCCGTGTAAGCCTGACCAAGCCACACACACACACGCGCGCACACGCACCCGGCTATCTCGGAGAACAAGAGGTCTTCGCCTTTCCAAGAGTCCCGTGTTTGAAATTACGTCGTGTGTGGGATGAGATACTGCTCATCTCGCACCGAGTCCTTGCAGGATCTTGTTCGATGGAGGCGGGAGGGTTCGTGTTGCCGCCGTAGGCACTCGTGGCACGCTGCTCACAAGTCGGCACACGTAAGAGCGCGAATCGGTCTTTAAGCGAAGGCATCGACGGTTGAGAGGTGAGCGCGTCCACGGGGTGTTGTCGACTCGGCTGTCTTCCGTCGTGGTGTGTGAATGTTTCACACCCCGCCGCCATGGAGATTATCAATCCCATCACATCGTCCCCTACAAACAGGGAAAATACCCAGAGTTCCCCACTCGTATTGTGATGGAGTGTACACGCGCATGACTTCGCCCACCATACCAATCAAGCCCGAGTGGCAATAACATAGCTTGACCCCGACTTGTCCCGGCCTCGACATCCAGTCGTTCCTTCCGCCCACCGCGGCTTGACGAGGTTCGTTTGCCCCACAACGAGAGACGGATCTGATATGGGGTGCATGCGCCTCCAAGCCTCTGCGTAATGCGGTACGCAAAGAGACGCGCATGCCGCATCCGAGGCTGAGACGGCCTTGTATCCCCGGGACGAGACATGGCCCAGCGCCCCGGGTTGCAAGGTATTTCTCCGCCTGAAACAAGCCTCGCCAGCTCGGGGATTACATCACGATGGCCGGTGTTTGTGGCCCCGGATGATTTTCGTTCCGCAGTATGGGAGGCGGGAGGCGGGGGCAGCAAGGTACCGGATGTGTTGATGAGGCCGAGAGGTCCCTCGCTTGTTTCGTCTCGGGTGATGTCGCCATCCAAGGATCCTTCAGGTCCCGTGTGCGGATGTTCAGGGAGTGATGGTGTCCCGGCGCCGATCAGTTCTCAATGCCTCCACCGAAATCCGAGGGCTGGGAGATGGAAATCTCGATTCACGGGGGACTCGTGGTGTGCACACCTGAGAGGGTAGATTGGTGGAGGATCGATCCTGCCGAAGCCTCGGATGAGCCATACTCAGTGCCGTGACCAGCCGCAGCGCCTCTCGACACACTCATCGACGTCCAAAGCACGGAACCGGGATCAAAGTCAAGCCTACCTTGATGTTAATGAGAGTTGCCAGCTTTCCGGGCGCTGCCTATCAACCCGGCCACAGACAATCTATTTCGGAAGAAGAAAACCCGACCCGATGGCCCGTGTAAGTGAAAAAAGACGTCTACGATCGTCACTCCTTTCGTAGCTCACGAACATCTCACCAAAGTGTCCAACACGCGGCAAGTCAACAAATTTCAGGAGAGCACGCGGGGCAAGAGCAACCGAGATCGAGACTGAGGTCACACAAGCAGGCACGTGAGCCGTGATCCCAGGGGGATCGAGGGGCAATCGCCCCAACAAAACGTAGCCCACGACTATAGCCACGGGAATAGCTTCACGCTACTCGTCTCATCTCACCCGAGCTCGACTTTTTTGTTCGATTTGCCCTTGTACAAGCTTCGTACTTTGACCACTCGAAGCCCTGCGAGTCTCTCTCGCACCTTCCTTCTCATTTCTGAGACCCGGCTGCACCTTCCCTGACGTCACTCCTCACCCCTCACCCCCTCACCCGCCAGTTTCACAATCTCAACCCTGTCGCTCATCTCCTCAATCCCCTTGCGTACGACACTCTATTGATCACCTCCCACGCACCAACATCCACCTCGGAGGAAAACACTCCGAAGAGCAATCCCATCTCACCAACGGCAGATCTTCACCCCGAGAAAACAAGCAGCGATGAAGATCCTCGACGCCCCCGTCCTCTCCACAGTCCTCCCCCTCCGCCTCCTAACCTTCAACATCCGCTACGCAAACACCAACCCCGTCAAAAACGAGGAGCCCTGGTCCACGCGACTCCCGCACCTCGTCACGACCCTCCGCTTCCTCACCTCCCAGAACCCCAACTCGTTCATCTGCCACCAGGAGGTCCTGAGCGGGCAGCTCCAAGACCTGGCGCGCGAGCTGGGGCCGGAGTGGGCCCACATCGGAATTGGGCGCGATGGCGGCGACAAGGGGGAGTTTTCGCCTGTGTTTTACAGACAGGAGGTTTGGAAGTGCGAGGAGAGCCACACGGCGTGGCTGAGCACCACCCCCGAGAAGCCGTCACGCGGATGGGACGCGGCGCTGAACCGCATCGTCACAATGGGCCTCTTCTCGCACCGCGCGACGGGCGCGCGCGTCGTGGTCATGAGCACGCACTTCGACCACGTCGGCGTCAAGGCCCGTGCCGAGAGCGCGAAACTCATCCTAAAGTTCGTGGACCAGTGGCGCGAGAAGAAGGGGCAGGATAAGCCGCTCGCGGTGATGCTTGGCGGGGACTTCAACAGCACGCCCGAGGACGAGGGGTACAAGACCATGACGGCGGCCAAGACGGGGATGCTGGACACGCGAGACCTAGTGGATGCTGACCGCCGGTATGGGAACGACCTTACATTTACGGGATTCGGAGGCGAGAAGCATAAGCGGATCGACTTTTTGTTCTTGAAGACGGATCTTGGGGTTGATGTTACTGAGTATGGGGTGCCGAGTAATAGGTTTGATGATGGGATCTACATCTCGGATCATCGGCCTGTGGTTGCGGATGTGGAGATCCCGATGTGCAAGTGGTGAGAAAGGGCGCCCGAGGAGTTCCTAGGGTTTGTTGCGAAGGGTAATGACGTTTCATGAAGCATATTTACGGGAATGGCGTCTGTTGTGTGCATATCTAGTCTATGGTTCAGCTTCAAGGGTTTAATCCAAAGCTTCGTGTCTACACGCAGAAGTGTCCGCTCACCTGGGAAGTACGTGAAGGTATCTTGTGACGTTAAGCGTCAAGGAAGCGGCAGAACGACATGCCACGGCCAGTGAATCGTCTCCTCAACCCGTCCATCCCAACACCATCGTCAGCTGCTCAGAAGACGGATTCCAAACCCAACGTAGCCAGCTACGAGGCAAGACAACAGAACATCCTCACAACCGGGAGACCATGACCGAGCTCCACATCCAATCGCCATACCGCCCCGCTCCAGCCACGTCCGCATCATCCGGAAAGCCTCCAGGCAAATCATTCTCCCGCCTCACCAACTTGTACCTGAGCCCCATACGGGCACACGCTCTCATTGCTGGAATACTAGCTCCGTAATGCTCGACACCCACCGCTACCCCGGCTCCAATGCCGAATGACCGATCTCAACAGCACAGCGCTGCGAGTGCAAGCACTCACCCGTCGATCTCGACCCCTGGCTGGCCAGCTCACCCCCCGGCTCTGCAAGCCAAGGGACCCACATCCTTAGAGCCGCTCCTCTCGTGAGGTGATCCCCGTGGCGGGAATATCCCGGGGAGTCGGAGACGAAAGCGCCCGAGAAAACGCCTGTGGGTGAATCTGATGAGCAGAGAGGTTAGGGAGACAAGACCACCAGAACCCCCCGAATTATCCCGAGCTCCATCCCCAACACCATCCCCTGCGAAGTTAGTCTCCTCCCGAACACCACACTAGCCCCATGCGGTGCTGCAGGAGAACGCCAACGTGGGGAGCTCAGAAGCTCTCCCCACATCATCGGACGCCGCGACCCGCCGAAATGGCGGTGTAGAATGGCAGACGGGGTCAATGCCGCCGAGAGAGGAACAGGGAAGGCGGGGAAACAGGGCAGCTACGTGGAGGACTGTCGTCGTTCCTTGCCGGCATACTCAGTACAGCAATCATATCATTCCAGAGTGGATAAGAGCTGTGGGTGGGAGAGCTGGCGAAGCTAGGACCAGCCACGGGTGCCGGTATCTGAAGCTCGGGATACCGGCGGCGTCGGCGTCGGGACGGCATACGGAACCCACGGGCGCCAGCCCCACCCTGGCGCTGCTTCTCCGCATTTGTCCCCACGCATCCGGACAAGTCACGGCTCCCCAGCTACTTGCAGAGAGCGCTTTGTAATGCTGCGGTGTCCCTTCCCATGGTCGCCTTGCGTCCTGCGGTCAGGAAAATGCTCCTCGAGAGCTCAACCTCCCCGGAGCTTACTACGTTTTCGGCCTGACACGTCAGGTCTCCCAGACCCCAGCACACCGCCGGTGACGATGTCATTGCCCCTCCACCAGTGTTGTACGACGTGCTTCATAAGCAGCGGCCGCAGCCTCGGAAAATGAGCTTCCCGTATCTCCGTCGTGATCTAATCACGCCTGTCATCGCCAAGATCAACATCAGTGCTGGGGCTACGCTAAAGTAAAAATAACCCAAGACACCGAGCGCCTCGATCCAAGAGCGTGACACCCCAGCACCAACCTGATTCGTCGACCCTTAGCCCCGGCGTAAAAGACGCAGGAAGCTGAGCCAGCAGTGCCCGTGTCCGGCGAAGCTGGGGCTGCGATCGAGACAGACCAGCAAGGGCACTGCCCAAACGGGATAGGCCGCACCCGTCTCGCAACGAGACCTCTGCAGATGCGTCAATGCCTTGGATGCAGGCATTCAGTACTCTTCTCCAGAGGTGGCGGATGTCTCCCCACACCTGTATGCATCAGCCGCATGCTCGTTAGCTCTGGGAATGTCTTATACAAGACGTTGTCAGCCGGCCCTCGGTTATTGTGGTGGCCACCATTGTACTCCTGGCGTCCCACGCTAACAAAGCCATCCCTCACAAGCCAGTCCGGTGAAACCCAGCGGAGAGGGTCGCATCGACCCATCGACGGGTGGCGGGACGATTCTCCAATAATCGACGATCTTTACCTCCAGCTCCCGCGACTGGAATGTCGCGGCGCTGGGGCCTTTGATAGGTACTGGTCAGGCTGTGTCTCTTCTCACATTCCTCGACTTCCCCGGTCCTGCAATCTGTCCCTTCTCTCACACAGCTACTGTTTGGGAAAGAGGACAGATGAAAACCCAAATCACGCTCGTGTCATGATCCTTCCTTCCGTTGCCAACTGCCTGTCCCAATCGTAAAGCGCCACCTCACCGAGAATTCCCATTCCCGGGTTCCTCGATCTCTGATGACGAGCGCCACAGGCTTTGTGGCCCCTTCGTGACGTGCTGATCGTTCCCTCGGGCGTGGATGCGCTGCGAAGCCACATCCACAACGGCTTTGGAGGGTGGAGCAGAGCACCGATTGGACATTTCTCTGCGCAGTTGGCGATGCCTGCCAATAGAATAGGCGGGCTTTCGAGGCGGGTCGAATCTTGGGAGCGTCGATACGGGCCTGTGTAGCATGACAAATCGGAGTTGGGGGGCGAATGGATACATGCCTGCCTTGGTTCGCATCTTATGCGTCTACTTTTCCATTGTCCGAGTCGCCGCCAGCTCCGTTGGACATCACGTGGGTTTCCCAGAGAAACTGGTGACCCCAGAGAGCCCTGCCTAGCGTCTTGCGACATGGCACAATGGACCACGAGGGGATGGGTTGAGTCTGACGGGGTCATGCGGGTAACTGAAATCTGACCCTTGCCGTGCTAGTGCAGGACGGTGGCCGTGGTGCGCAAGGTACACTCCGCACGTACTGTCATCGTGAGGGTACCCATGCTATCCCCATTGCGGGATGAAGACAAGTGACAACTTGCGCTGTGTAAATTGCCCCATTGGCCGCGGCGCACACTATGGAGAGGGTGTTGCAGCCCCCCGTCAAACTCCTGTATCGAGACGAACAAGGAAACAAGATGGAGACTGGGAGCCTGGTGTGTCTAGTGCCTGGAAGTTGGTTGGCAGGAAAGGCACCCACCCATATGCACCCGGGACGGCAGGAACGACTTGGGCGGCCGCTTCTCCGGCCAGGAAGAAGCGAAACAGCTTGTGCGGCAGGAGCCGCCCTATAAGGATCAACGTTGATCCCTGGATCGAGGCGCCTGCCTGCACGGGTTCTGCATCCCGACCAGTAAGCCAGTCCTCGGAGTTCTCGACACGGGAAGCCGAGTTGAAAACCGAGAATGAACGTGTTGTCCCTTTGTTATCGCCCTCGACCAAGTGCTTCCACCCGTCCCGCGGTTGATGCTGTCGTCCGTGTTGCCAAATGAAAACTGCAGGCGTGGCTGCATGGCATGAGGCAATGGGACGCTGAGGCTTTTTTTCCCGCGACGGAGGACGGAGTACCTGGGGTCGAGAGTCGTAGCTAGGCGTCGCGGCAGTCTGGGTACTCATCCGCCTGGTTCTCGCTGGTGTTTACCGGCGTTGCCCGAGCAGGCTAGAATCCGCCTGTGACATGGACGTCGTTATCGTCATGGATTGAGGTGGCAAGGGAGACAGCTGAGGCAGGGTGAGGTCTGTTTCTTCTCTTCGAGGCGAATCCCTGTTCAAGTGCGAGAGGGCGTGTTCTCAACCCTGGAATTGCCCGAATTGGTACCCAAACCCCACAGTTTTTTAACGTCGGGCACGAAATCCCAGCCATCTCCCTCCACAGAGGACCTGGAACATTCCAGGCTGCGGAGTAGATTGGTAGTATACGAGGAAGACGGCGCAAGTAAGAAACTTGGAAAGCGCTCGGTGAGACCTGGTTGTGGCGAGGGCGCGATCCCGTGGCAGGAGCTTCCCTGTCATGAACAGTTGGGCAGCCAGGACGGGCCTGAGCGAGGAAGCTACGACGGAGAATCTCCAATCCAGACGAGGCACCTTGGCTGGCTCACCCAATTGTGACTCAGCCGGATAATACGCTTATTTCAACTGCCCCATAATCATGCTCCGTCTGTCTCACTCTGTCCATGGAATTGTCCTATCGATATGAGGCCTGGCCGCCTGGGTACCTGACGGGCGTCAACGACACCCCTCCATCAGGATCCCTGGCGGCATCTGTCGATTCGCTGGCAATGTCGTTGTGTCTCACCCCGGACCGTAAGTTATTGTGCCTCTTCTGGTCACGCCGACAAGTAGTAATTTTCCGCAACGTCAAACACTCACTTGGTGTCTAGAGGCTGAGTAATTGTAACATGAGATGAGCTTCGGAAGCAGAGCGCCACGCTGCTCTCGTTCTCGGACGATGGTTCTCCAGCTCAAGGGTGTCGGTGGTTCCACGTCTCCACATAATACCTCGGGGGAAACGTTCTAGAAGAGGCATTGACCGTGGATTCCGTATCATTTACCCAGTACGGGCGATACGGGCTTGCCGGTAATGGATGGGTATCACCAAACGTGGTGCTGTCTGTCTCTGCTCTGGAGACTTTGACTGTTGACGAGGTAATTATACGACATCACATCAACACACTCGCCGTACCTCCCCGTTCGTCTCATCCGCCTCAGGGTGTGTTGTTCAGTACCTCAGCGCCTCGCCCTGCAACATCAGCCCGCGTGTTTACCTATCGACCACCTACTTACGCTATCCTCGAAATGAGCTCGACACTGAAACGCTGACAGCGCAGCCGTCTGGGGCTTTGATGACAACCGACACCTCGGATGGAGCCACACCCTCGGGCACCACGCATCGTGCCGTCGATACTTACCCGTCAAGGCGCATGATACCCATGGCTGGAACGCCAGCAGATGGATCCAATCGTGCCCCGAATCGCTCCTCATTGGGTGCGAATCTGCGAACAACCTGGTCAGGCTCGGGCTTTTGTCGTGTTGCGCCCCTGCGCGCACGCCCCAGTGGTCTGTTTGCACGCCCCAGCGTGTCCAGATTGGCCCCACTGAAGGCCCAAGGAAGACGTATTTTGGACCAGTTGAGCACGCTGCTGGCGCTGAAGTCGCACAGCCGACAGACGACAGGCAGGAGCATCTCAAGCACCCGCCTTAGTGGCCTAGCCGAGCAGCACCTGCAATTAGCAGGGAGAGACTCAGCAGCGGCCGTCCACCGCGCCTGTCACCACTCACCAGTCACCACACTGCAGCAGGCAGTGGTCAGCGTTGTCCGCTCCTGCGCGCAGAATCCGGCCTCCCACCAAGTTTCTCCCGACCGCCCGCTTTCCACCTTTCTTCCCCACCTCTTCATCCCTCCCCGGTGCATCCTAACCTCCTCCCATATCGAGACAATTCATACGCATGAAACCCGCGCCCAGTCCCAGGAACCGCCTGCCGATTCCGACGCTAGGTGTGTGGTCTTAGCCTGTCCTGGCGCTGCGGTGGGCTGCAACGCCTTTCCCTTTCTTAGAAATATCCGGCTCCCCAACTTTTTCCCCCTCTCACATACCCACCCACACCTCGGGCCTCGTCCATTTCCACTCTTTCCCTCGCCAGGCCACTACCGCCTGCAACACCCACCTCTGCCTGGATCCCGGCGTCGAATCCCCAGTCGCCGCCCTCCCGCACTCTCAGCGTCTCAGCCCCAAACATTGACCCCGATCCTTTAAATAGCACCACCCCGGTCGTCCCATGAGGCGACGAGCTACCTTCTTCAGCTGCGATCGCCGCCTGCTTGAGACTCTTTGGCCGACCCACGCTTTGCTTGTTTGGGTCCGATCAGCTTATCCGATTACCTGCCTCGCACCGCAAGACCCTTTGTCTTGTCGAGTCCACATTTCCCAACCACCCAACCCGACTTCGTTGCTCCGAACCGACGCCGCATCTTGAAGTGCCCGAGCATACGGTCAACGGCCTTTTTCGAGGCCCTTTCGCCTCTCTTGTCCTTCGCCAAGGACTCTATTTCCACCGAATTCACGACCCAACGGCACCGCCCGGACCACGCCAACTTTCACAATGTCGGGTCCGAGGGGTAAGGCCGCCTACATGGAGGAGGCCGACGAAGAGGGTCAGGTCCTCAGAGGTACGAGAGTTGCTGCTTCCGTGGCGCCGAGCCCGACCAAGGAGAAGGCGAACAGTAAGAAGTCGAGACGCTCCGGTTCAACATCGCCGCTCACCTACGGTCAAACAGACTCCGATTCCACGATCCTATCCCCGCGCGGCAAACGGGAAAAAGAACCACGGCCGAGAATGAGAGAGAAGGAACGGGACAGAATTGAGCGGGAACGGGAAAGGGAGCATGAGCGAGAGAGGGAACAGCGCCGTTCGACCAAGAGGAATTCTGTTACCCGTCCGCCTGCGAAAACGTCCAAAACATCGCCAGTCGTCCATTACCCCAAGAAAGCTCAGGAATCCGAATACTATGGTGTCCAACCGACGAACTCCTCCAACCCGCGATTCCGCTCCGGTAACAACAACACTCACTACGGCGGCGGTGTCCCGATCCCCGGCGGCGGCGGCGGACGTTCGATGAGCTACCACGGAAAACCACCTCCGCCACCATCGAATTATGGATTCTATTCCTCCTCACCGTACGGTTCCTCGTCTCCCTACGGGCCACCGCCACCTCTCCCCTACTCCCAAGCCTACGGGTCCTCGTACGGATCATCGTATGGCGGACCCCCAAGCGCCCTGGGGCCCCACCACCCCCCACACCATCCGTCACTACCGCCCGGGTCTCCAGTCGATAGCTACTTGGACGGGCATGGGCACGAGCACCTCAAACAGCGGTTCCAGTCAGCGAGACCGGCATCCGCACTCGGTTTCCGGCAATCTCGTCGGGCTTCCTATTACGACGACCACGACGATGACGATTACCACCCTCCGACTGTATCACGCAAAGCCTCGGTAAAGGGCCAGAAGGAGATGCGGGACAGGCAGGATCGCGCAGCGATGCCTCCCCCACCTCCCCCGCCCCCACGACCCAAGTCAACGAGGCCGGGAATGCTGAGGCCGCCCCCGCCGCCCCAAACGCACAAGTCGCGAGACTATGACGACGAGTCCTTTGATGGTGACGAGTCGATATACCGAGACATTCCTGCCCGCCGATCGGTGGAATTTAGCTCATCACAACCACGCTCGCGGCGGATGTCCATGGCGCACGGTGGTGGAGCGGCGCTGCAGCTCCGAGAGCCCTCTACGGGTCCGTCCAGGTCACGGCCTGATTCTCATTACGAGGTGGATGATTACGACTACGAGTACGGCTATGACGACAAGGTTCAAGAGCAGCTGGCGAAGGCTGGCGCCTACCAGCATGCCGTCAGCGGAGGACTCACGCAAGCTCTCACCAAGGATGCTCTTCAGAAGGCGACGAAACGGAGCCAGGGCGGAAGTAGCCGGTCGACCCGTAGCAGCGACAGCCACGAGGAGAGCGAATGGCGGAACTCTGCCACTACACGCACCACTCGGTCCGTTGCCGGTGAAGACGACTTCACCATCAAGGTGACGGGGCAGGCTGTCGTGGAGGTGTCCGGGACGAAGATCCAGTGCCAGGACGGCAGCGCCATCAGCATTTCGTCGCGGCCTCCACTGCCGCAGGGTCGTCTGAGCGACAGCGACAAGGGGAGCATCGAATATGAGGAGAGGAAGCGGCTTCCGTACCGGAGCAGAGCCATGAGCCAGTCGGGCGGCTCATACATGCGCAATCGCGGCGCGTATGACATGTACCACCCGGACGACGACCGGTCCTGGTGATTATAATGATGATGACGACGACGACGACTTGCTACGATTCATCTTGGATTTGCGTTTGCACTCATCTCCTTGCGCTGTTTTTATATTTCATGTGGCGATTATGGGACTCTGGAAAGTCTTTGGAGATGTCTTGATGCATCTTATGTCCCGTTATGAGCGGTTTCCCTTGAGCGAGGTTGACTTTTGGAGGGTACGGAGGACCAGCAGCGACCAAGCCCCGGATGTGCTTCGGGCTTGTTGTCCTGCTGGATTTCTTATTATTATTAGTTGTTGCACTCTTGTGTCCCTTGTGCGACTCCTTCGGGTCTTTCACATGTTTGTTCTGAGAACTGAAGCTTGTTGATACCCTGGGAGGTCTGCCATTGACTGGCAGGAACGCAGATGGGCATATTGGATATTCCTTTGCCGCCCGCTTGTTTCTTTCTCATCTCAAAATGTTTGGCGGCCTCGCTGTCTCGTTACTGCTTTCTTTCCAAGTCCCGTCTCCTTATGCCTAATTTGCTGCTGTTCTCATTGCAAGGCGGCCTTTTATCGTATTTCGCCTTGGATAATCTTGAGTCTGTTAAGTGGGTTGGAGCGTTTCGTTGTTCTCCTGGGCGGACATTCAAGGCTGTGAATACATGTTCAATGTCTGGGTGGCTTTGGTAGTTTAGCGATGGAGCTGTGTGTTTGGGCGGTATAGCCGTTTTCATGGCAGCTGCTGTTTGACAGTTCATCGGTTCTTTTGATTAAAAGCCTGGTACCCGTGGTCAATATCGAAGGTTAATTGAAGACAATCTCGAGGATGCGCCCTTTCCCGCATCATGTTCCTCTCGTGCCTATGGAAACCATGTGAGATGACATAGGCAAGAGAGATGGAATAGAGGTCCAGCTCTGTAAGGTATAACAACTTGGATACCGAAGCTTCTGTGTTATTTCGAGTAGAGCCGGTGCAGCGTGAACGGGGTGGGAGACCTTGTCCCCCGTACGGCGGTGAGCTCTGGCTGGGTGCGACGAATGTCGCCATTAGAGCTCTGGTCGCCGGGTAGCGATAAGCGATAAGAGCAGGCTGTTGCCGGGCCAGCGCGTGGGATTGTTTACAGCGACGTCATGGCCGGGGAACAAAACGGCCAACCGATTGGGAGCGATGCGTGATGAGGCTTGTGAAATAGCAACGTAACTTCTGCTCCTACCCGTTCTGTTGTTCTCATTTGTCCGAAACATCACAAATCCCGGCCAGGTACTTTGCCCAAACCTCGTACCTCGTACCTGTTGCTTGGTGAGGCGCTTCCCTGTTCGGCGGCCAGCCCCACCACACGGCTCCCCAGCCACCCTCCGTTTCTACGGGAACCAGCCCGCGTCACTGAGCTGGATAACATCGACCTTCTCCTTCCCTTCCGCCTGTTCCTGTTGAGATCCGACCATCGCGACGCGAGGCAACGTGGTCTCGTTCGTTTAACTTTGTCTCAATTCCCTTCGATTTGAAGGCTACGCGGAGAGCTGCGGTTCGCAGTTTACCCTGGAGGGCGGCTGGCACCGGCTCTGAATGAGCTCGAGGCCCCATCTACTTTCGACGGTCTACACATAGGCTGCCTGCGAAAACCGCCCGGATTCGACACAACGATTGAGCCGAACAAGAAAAGCTCTACTACCAACAAACGACTACGAGAACACCCAAACACCTGCGACATGCCACCTCCCAACATCCTAGGCGCGCTCCGCGCCCGCGCCCTCCTCCCCCGCGCCCCCCAAACCGACGGCAGCGACTACGAACCTGGAGCCGGCGTCTCCGACCCGCACGACATGAACAACGTAGGCTTCTTCGTCCTCTTCGGCATAATCGGCGTCGCCATAATTTGCGTGGGCATCTGGTTCTTCTTTTGGGCGCGCAACGGCGGGTTCTACTTCAAGGAGAGCGACTGGGAGGAGTACAAGTCTACGGTGATGCGGCGCAAGGGCCCCAACGGGACGACGCTGTCGGGGGCGACGGAGAGTACGGTTCTTGGTGGGGGGAGCGTCTACAAGGATGTGGCGGACCATGAGATTGACGGGACGGTTGTGACGGAGGGGACAGGGCTGACTGGTATCACCGGGGGTGTTAGTGATATCTCTGGACGGGATAGACGGAAGGCGCTTAGGGAGAAGAAGATTCGGAAGATGAGAGATGAGGATAGGGCGCGGAAGGAGGAGAAGAGGGCTAGAAAGGAGGAGAAGAGGAGTGAGGTGGGGGAGAAGAGTGAGAGGGGTGAGAAGAGCGAAAGGGGGGAGAAGGAGAAGAGGCGCGTGGGGAGGGACGGCGCGGTGGTGGATGAGGGCGCGGAGATGGATGCCGAAGACGAGCTGAGGCGATACCGGCACGAGAGGCCCGCGCGCGTGGGCGGGCTGAATGCTGACAGCGAGGGCTCCCAGTGGGACGCGTCGACGAACCCCACCGAGAGCAACGTCTCGTCCAGCCTGTTGGATAACCAGCAGGCGACGCCCACCAACTCGCCCACCAAGAGCGCGGGCATCAGGAAGGTGTACTCTACCGCGGACCGCAACGAGCAGAGGGAGAGGGAGCGGATGAGGTCTCTTGCGAGGGCGGAGGCGCGGAAGAACAGAGAGAGCAGGGGCCCGGTGGCGAGGGAGGGCGAGACTCCGAAGAGGGAGTTCAGCTATAGCCGCTCCGGAGCGCTGGAGAGCGCTAATGCCGAGTCGGCGTTTACGCGGGGCCACCGCGCGCCGAGGAGTGAGTTGAGCGCTGTTACCGAGAGCACGGAGCGAACTGAGCGGAGTGAGAGGAGCGAGAGGAGGAGGAGGAGGTCGCGGTCGAGGGCCTCGGGAATGCCCGGGGGCTACGCGAGCGAGGTGTCGGAGAGTGACCTCGGCCACAGGAGCTACCACCACCCTATCCCGGAGCTGAGGAGCGAGTCGAGCGCGCCGAGGTCCAGGGAGGAGAGGCAGAGGGAGAGGAGGAGGAGGGCGAGGAGCCGGGGTTATGAGAGGGCGAGGCAGGATGAGGATGAGGTGGAGTGAGGGGTTCGTTGAATGGTGGGAATTGCGCTTTCATGGACATGGAACGGTTAAGGCTTTCGAGGCACGGGATGGATGGTTCTTTCAAGGATCTGGGATGGGTTCTTCGAGGACATGGGATGGATGGTTGGTTCGGTTGTTTATGGATGATTTGTTTGATTTTGTTTGGCCTTCATGACACGCCTTCATGAGAATGTAGACAGATACTTTACTAAGATCGATATGAATACACGCAGTCATACTCACGAGCCTAGACTACTTCCATACGAGTGAATTCAAACACCTGCAGGACAGTAGCCGGGTTGCCGATCATCCTGCCAGTCTTCTGGAACGCCTATGCCCCCATTAACATAAGTATGGACGATGGCCGGGCAGTTAGGACGGGAACCCCGGCCATGAGACGGTCACAGTGGATGATCTGCAGGCGGGAGTACAAGCTAGGCTCTGTGAGTACGGATGGATTTGGGGTTCAAGGTTTCATCTCCAGGGCAATGGAGGGATACAGACAACAACGGTGGAGAGTCAGTGGTCACATTGGGTTAGATCTTCAGCTGAGCGCCGTGTTTCTCCCGCTCTCTTTTAAGGGAGACAGGAAATGCTCGGTTCCACCAAGGGCACGCGTTTACTCCAGTCAGTGTCTCACACGATTTTGTACCAGCATGACATGGGAAGCCGTTAACACCCGTTATTCGTCGAGACTCGAAAGCGCCTAGAGGCTTAAAAGAGCAACCAGTGGGTGGAGAACCGACGGGTCGCGCCCCGGCCTTTGTCGCAGCCACGCCGGCGCTAAGACCGGCGAACCTCGAACCGACTTGAACTTACCGGGAAGGGCTGGCTGAAACGTCATGCGCGGCTTGAAACTGGGACGCACAGGACCCATTAGTCCATCCCACCTTGTGTGCACTGGGAGAAGTCACTGTAGCGACCGGGCGCCCGTTGCCGTGATGATGCGTCGGGTCGGGGTACAACAGGGGCAAGTGCGGTTCCGCGGGCGCCTCGATTTGTCGTGGTGATTCCAAGACGGGCGGATTCGCTATGCGGGCTGGGGCTTCGGAGACGGCCATGATGACCCGTCCGGGCGCCAAAGAGACACGGTTGGAGCCTGGGTTTCCTCGGCGTTAGGGACGCCACTGTGTCGGTCCCGCAGGTGCCGCAGAGAGTGAAAGAGGAAGATCAGGTGGTAATCCGCCCTCGCAAGAAAGAGCCGGGCTACGAATGCCAAGAGTATTATGTCACAGATACATGATACGGTGGCGAGGTGTTAGGTAACTTTCAACATTTGAGTGAGTTCACTAACAGGCTCTCCGTATCCGTACCTCGCCCCTCTGACGCACCCCTCTTCCAAGCCAGCGGCACCCGCCACAAGCCCTGTGCGTCGAATCCCTTTCCTCAGACCTGCCGCAGAGCATGACGACGGCTTGATCCATCGACAACCCGGCAACACGCACTCACCACGACTTCAACCCACCTCCCACGCGCCGACCAGTCTCGACCTACCTTTGGCTATTCCGCTTCGTTCACTTCGTTTGAATCACTCCCAACTCGTTTCCTCCGTCCGTCTGCCCTGCAATTGCTCCTCCGCAATTCGACCGACCAGGCAGCGCGGCGCCGACGACAGCGAACCCGACCGAAACGAGCCGGATCAGTCCACCTGATCAACCATCCGTGGCATCGCCTCGCACAGCACAGTGTGCTCCTAGCGCCTCCGCCGACGAGTTTCGTGCGTGCTCATCTCGAATACTCTGATTCTTCTCACTCGGCGCCTCGCCGCCGGGTCCGAATCAAACGACGCTTCTTCTCATCTCGTACGATTGCCACTCTATCCACGACGGCCGCGAGCTCGATCGACACCCGCGGAGCGAGCGGGTCAGCCACGACTGGCGACGCTCCCGAATGACCGACCCCGGGAGGTCACGTCCCATCACCACATCCACCGGAGCGACCGGAACCTAGGCGGGTCACTATAAAACTCCCGATAAGAGAGGTCTGGATAAGCGACCATGGGGACCACACCCGACACCGCCGGCGTCATCATCGTCGGCCTGATTTCGTCCTTCATCTCGGCCTTCCTGATAGCGCTCGTCATCGGCCTCGTATACCTCTACCGTAACTCGAACAGCACCGGGTGGCTCGACTTCCTCACACGGCCGGGCGAGTTCGACGATGAGCAGGCCTTCCTGAAGGAAGAGGCCGAGGCCCTGGAGCGGATGGGTGAGATGCAGAGGACGGAGTACCTGAGAGCGAAGGGTGAGTTGTGATTTCACGTGGAAGCATGGGTGTGCCTGGTGCTAACGTCTTCCTAGCCTTTATCAACGCGAACCCTCCCGAGTCTCTCATGACCGACATCTCGCTGTCGCAGTACCTCGCGATACAGGAAAAGGGCGTCTCGGCGTGGGAGTTTGAACCCGAGCTGGAGATTGCCAACTGCTTCGTCGAGGCGCGGACTGAGATTGAGTTCTTCGACTCGGAGTGCACCGTCATGTGCAACCTGCCGGTGCCGAAGCAGAACGACGTCTACTACTGGGAGGCCAAGATTTACGAAAAGGCGGAGGACACGCTGCTTGGGATCGGCATGGCAACGAAGCCGTATCCTCTGTTCAGGCTACCTGGTATGTCTGGCTCCATTCTCTGTATTTTTCGGTTTCTAACATCCCACAGGCTTCCACAAGTCCTCCGTCGCATACCTCTCCTCCGGTGTCCGCCGGCATGACCAGCCCTTCCAGCCCACCCGATACGGGCCCCCGTTCGTACAAGGCGACGTCATCGGCGTGGGCTACCGGCCCCGCACGGGCGCCATCTTCTTCACGCGCAACGGCAAGAAGCTGGAGGACGTGGCCTACGGGCTGAAGGCGCAGAACTTCTTCCCCGCCGTTGGGGCCAACGGTCCGGCCACCGTCCACGTGAACCTAGGCCAGTCGGGCTTCGTCTTCATCGAGGCGAACGTCAAGAAGTGGGGGCTCGCCCCCCCGACGGGCAGCCTTGCGCCGCCGCCGCCCTACGGCTCCGAGCAGGGGAGCATCCTCCTCGAATCGGGGATCAAGGACGGCCCCGCGTCGGGGACGGCGCCCGCGCACTACCAGCGGGCCCACGCGAACACGCACTCGGGCGTCCATCCGTACCGCGCCAGCCCCAGCCACGGGCTCAACTCTCAGCACGGGAGGTCCCGGAGCGGTACTTACCGTGTCATGCCGCCCACGAGCCCCGGGCCGCAGCGGAGCCCGACGGACATCTCACTCGCGCAGCTTGTGCCGGCGGATGAGGCGGGCGAGTCGAGCGGGGACGCGAGCGGCGGGGAGGGGCCGGACGAGACGGTCGGCCTGGGGCTGCAGGACGCGCTGAACCCGCCGCCGGACTACACGAGTCCCGAGAGCTCGGACACGGGGAGTCCGCGGTCGAGCGTGGACAGCGAGAATAGGCCGCTTATCCAGATTGTCAATCGGAGCAGGCAGGGGTCGTCGGCGACGAGGGGTTCCGGGACGCACCCTCCCATACCGAGCTATAGCGATGCGGTTGGGGGGAGTCCGCGGGAGGACGGCGTCGGGGGCCCGAGGCCGGAGGAGGATGTATAACGGGGGATGACGCAGGCAAAAAGGGAAAGTAAGAAAGGAGTGGTGTGGAGAGGGGAGATGGTGAGGGGAGGAGAATTATACCCCACGTGCGGCGCACGTCTTTTGCAGAACAGGGCTGGATGAAATGGAAACGGGAATCATGGCGGGCGTTCTTTTGGTCTTCACTCATTTGGGAGGCTTCCTGTTTTCTTGGGCCGGGTTTTCCTTGGGATTCGGGGAGTCGGGGGAAAGCTTGTTTGCCTCGTTTTCTTTCGTTTGTTTAAATCTAAGAGGATGCTCTACTTTTTAAGTTGCTCGTGTCTTGTGAAGTGTCTTCTGTGAAGTCTTGTGGGTATGTATATGGGACGAGGGCTTTTGTATCGAAAGACCGGGTTGGGTAGCTGTGTTATGCTATGCCCCTATTATATCCCACGAACTGGTAGGCGAGGAGTCAGGGGCGTAAGGCCCGGAGGGGGGTTACGTCCGTCTAATTGCTGTGAGCGTGAGGTGAGGTTATGACACCCAAATGGCGTCTTGTCCGTACGGGCGTCACGATGGGCCCTTCCGCTGGGGGCAAAGGCAGCTGTTTGCCGCTTTGGCACGGGCTCTTGAGAGCCCAACCGAACCGCCCTCTCTCCCCAACCCTCTCAGAGCAACCTGGTTCTTTGGGGCTGGGACTTGAGGCTACGGTCTAGATGGGCGGAGGTTCCGGGTCGTCGTCGAGCGTGAGCCGGACAGTTTCGAGTTCTCCTCCCGTGTGGTCTGGCGGGATGCTTCGAAGTCTTTGTTTATGGGTCCTTGGGTCTCGGGACGTCTGCGGGATCTCAGATGGCCCGTCTTTTACGTGCCGGCGGGGGTTTTCCGGCTTGCGTACTTTTCACGTTGGTCTGGCCTCAGTGCTGACTGTTACGTCTCGCAGTTGAACTCCGGATGTGTCTGTTTCGGACAGGCTTGAGTGTAGGCCAGTCGAACAAGAACCCCTATGGACCCTCCGGCCGAAAAGAACCCTCGGCTTCGCCGACTCGCCTCCGCACGGAAGGGCTGGAGTCACACCCTACGGCTTTAGCAGGGAGGTAATAACACGGCTTGTGACGTTGGAAATGGTATACGAGGCGAAAGCACGGGGCTGCTGTTCCCAAGCATGTAAAGAGTCCAAAGAGGAAGGAGTATGTTCCGCGTGGGATGGATATTGTGCGGGTGGGGAGGAGGCGGGATGTGATGCCACCGAGGGAAGAGTTTTCCCAAGAGGACTGCATAGGGTGTCTTGTAGAGGGTGGTAGGCAAGTACTCCCGGCGCTAAGTGGGAGGCATCGTGTTTGGGGAGTCATGATCCCATCTTCAACTACGCCTGGCTGTCCTGTGCAGATCTGAGCAGATCCGTAACGCGAGAGTCATGGCCCTCAACCCAAACGCAGGACATCATCCACACACCTAGTCCTTCCTTCCTGTGCACTCCTCAAGTGACCCAGAGCCTTACGCCCGTGATGTAGCCGCTTACTGCACACACTCACGCACACACGCCACCGAGCGACGCCGGCCGCTCCCACCCAATCAACCCCCCCGTGCGGCACTCTGCTTCGGCGATGATACCCTCCATCATGGGCGGGATAAATTCCCGCAGAGGCGTTCTGGGCTTCTGTTGGGTCCCACTTCACTTGGCTGACATGCGTTGAGGAGTGCGGACGTGCAGGCGTGGAGGCGACTGCTCGGCTTCCTGGTGGACTGACCCGGTCCTCTGGCGCTGCCAGCTCAGTCTACCCGCCTTCCACCGAGTCCGTCCGCTATTCATGGCTTAATGCGTACATCAGGCCATGCCCTCAGGTAACAGCTAGCGAGCCTGTCCTCGGACGCCATGGGCCCCAGGGGCTCGGGGACAGTAGCCGAAGACACTGCCTGCCAAGAGCGAACACGGGGTCGCATCTACCACGCCCGGCCCGCACACATAAGGTCCTCGGCGTGCGTCATGGCCCTCCGCTAGCACAAAGTAGCTCCCTCTCGTCACCGCCGATTGGGACGCAAGAGGGACGGACGGCTCGACGGGGGTTTCTGATTTGGGGGCTCTGTCCCGGGCTGTCTCGTGCCATGCTGGTGACGGCTGGCAGTCCCGATGACAGGAGCCGAGGGTATATCACGGTTGCATAAGTTATTAGAAAGAGGGGGGCCGCGGGATCTTTGCTCGCAGTGATGGGTCGGGAAGGGACTCAGGGCTCAGGCCGTCTCCAGGGCTCCATCACAGCTCCGGCCCTCCGCTTGAATCCTTCGCGGGAACACGGGAAAAGAACACATCCAGCTGCAAAGACCGATCCTTCTACTCCAACCAGCCCTAAAGATGACGGCGCCAGGGGTTCACTCCCCGCTGCGCCTCTCGTGTTCAACGCCGATCCATAAGCGCGACGTCCCGGTCACGGCGCCTATCCCACCTCGTACGGCGTCCGAGATCCGTGGACGATCGGCGACCGCTACGTTACAGGCAGCTCCCTGTTCTCGAGGCCTGTATTCGGTCCGGGAAAGGAGGGCCCCTGGTTCATCGTGGATGTGAGCTTACGGTTTACTCCGCGAAGTGAAGGGACTGTTGCCAGTATGCATAGCCCTCTAGCGCTCCTGCGTGTAATAGCGTCGTTCTTCGGACGAACAACCCTGCTGGATTCCGTGCACTGGAAGCCCCAGGACGATTCGCGAGGGTTCCAAAGCCGCTCGTACGAGGGCCATCCGCACCGACAACCCCATCTCCCGCCTCCCACCTTCCAGAGTCGTTAGTGCCGTCCCAAATGATGTAGCATGCCACCGCAGACATGCCATTCGCTTGCCCTCCCCTCCGGAACACATACCCATTCCAAACACCGCAGATATAGCACCACCCCCTATAAAACGGAGCACATCCCCCAAATCCCCCCCTGTGCCGAGCATTACTCCAGAACAGCACCCGCGCTCCGCCACCACAACCCCAGGTGCGGAGTCCCAGCTAAAAAGTGGGCCCACGGGAAAACCAAGGCAAGAAGAGAAAGGAAAAGAATGAAAGGAAAAAGGCGTTGGGTTCCGAGGGATACCCCGGCCTAGCGCTGTTTCTAAGAATAGAAGGATGCCGTTGCTGGCCCCACGTGCTAGGCCGGATTTGGGATCGTGCAGTGAGGAGTGGGTGTGGGAGGTGAGGGAGGGGGCGTGGATACAGTGCCGGGCTTGGGTCTTGTGCTGGGATTATGCTTCGTGGTGCTGGGTTGATTCCTCACTCAGAGGGCGATCTTACAGGGCGGTATTACAGCACATTTTCAGAGGTAACGATCCCCCACGGCCTTCTGGCCCCCACTGGATCCCCCTGCGTCAGATACCGGACGGTGTGGCCCGGCACGCGGACGGGAGTCCGCTGCACGCTCCCTTCCGCGAGGCTCAGATCACACAGAAGGTGTCCCACGCGCAGCCAGCCAAGGGGATGACGGCGCCCGTCCGGGCCCTGCGTCCGGCGAGCGGTCCCCGTCGCACGGCGCATGCTGGTTCCCTTGGATGCTGCTGCACTGCTGTCCGGACCTCGGCGGTGGGGTCTGGGAGTCGTGGTTGTGGTTGTGCCCGGGTAGTTTGGGAACAGGGATCGCGGCCTGTGCATTCTTCACCTTGGTTCAGCTGTCGTATCGGGTGTGCTTTTGAGGCGGTGCTCCGCCTCGAGGACTCAGCTCGCCATCGGCAGGGCGATGCGCTACTCGGTATTGAGTCCATGCCATCCTCAGTTGCGACCCCTGTCCCGAAGAATAGGGGACCCGCGCGGACCACAACCCCATGCCACGGCCCCCTATCCGCCTTCCACAAGCGGCGTGGTCAATGCCAACACCCCTGGAACGGCTAGGGCAGGACCCATGACGTGCCGGGCCCGCGGTGTCCCTAAAAGCGGACACGAGGAATGGGAGCCGGCCAACCGCTGCGCGGGAGACGACATGTCATTTGACGCTGCCGCGGGTGGAGTTTCGTGGCAGCCGCTCGTCTATGCTTTAAGTTTTGGCATAGTGCCACGGCGGTGGCTTGTACAAGCATTCCATCATCCAGGTGATGCTCACAAGCCACGGTGCGAGTCGTCGAGCGGGTGCCCGGCCATGCCACGCCACCCGAACCCGACGCGCCGGTAAACCATAACGCGCCAAAGGCGTAAACCGTGCCGCCCCTCTAGCAAGATATCGCACAGCCCATGCACAAGTGAAAGCATAGCCGTGCCGCCCCTCTCGCAAGATATCGCACAGCCTATGCATAAGTGAAAGCATAAATAACACAGCACTAAAATGAGCCACGGAGCGTCCCTCGTCATCGCCCGAAAGTCGAGAGCTGGCTCCAGCTCCCCAGCGCTAGTCCGCTCTATTTCCGTCCACATACCGTCGATAGGGCGGCGGCGCTATGACATGCGCCCAGCCCAGCCTAACGCACTTGGGACGTCCCGAGTAAGAGCCGTGGAGGAAGGACCCTTGCGTTCGTGACGCTCACCGTCTGCTTCGGAATGTGGAGCGGGTGACCAAAGAATGGACGGCGGTTTCTGCTTCCGGAAGCTCGGGGTTGTTTTGCCAAGGTGCCAAGAGCCTAGACGTGATCCCCCTTTCTCAAAAGTGCACGGTACTGAGAGGGGCACATTAGGGCATATTCGGTATACGAGTAACTTGGCAACCCTCCTCCTCCTTGCCGTGGGCGCTTCAGGGTGGGCTTCAGGGTGGCCTTGTGGGGAAATGCGTATGTTTATCCGCGTCGGGGGTGGGTTGGAGGCCAGGGCGCTGTTCATGCCCCGATGCCCAGGGGAGAGAACATGTTAAGCCGCGGCAAAAGCGACAGGCCTACCCTTGCCCTGAGACCAAAGACCCCTCGACAGGGCCCGGGCGTGGACATCGCCGGAGCGCTGCCCCATCAGGGCCATGATGCCCGGCAAATACCGCTCGGCACGGCGAATAAAACCGAGGGAAGAGAAGAATAATCAATCACCCCCACCCGACGGGAACATTCCATCCTGGGACGGGAGATGAAGTCATAGGGCTCTCCTCCCCCCCCCTAAACACCTCACGGCGATTGGACTCTATTTTTACATGCTCCCCCCAGTGCGTGTAATCTCCGCTGAGGCGGGACCCCGTGTTGGGCGCCGCCTCACCTTTCAGCCGGCTCAGCCCCGAAAATGCACATCCCTATAGGGCCGGGGAGATGCAACATGCCAACGGTCCCGGGGCCCATGTTCCATAAAAGTAAAACTTGTGATTACGTACCGGTACCGAGGAGAGAATCTGGATGCCCCGGATCTGGGATTACCCCTGGGCCGTGACGGGGTCTCGGTACCCGCGGAGCCCCGGACGTGCGTGTGGCTACGAGCGGCGTGGTGCATTTTTCTTCTGTGGCTGGAAAGGGGGCCGACCGGGTTTCTGCCCAGCGGACGTGGTGAGACCAAAAAAAAAAGACGACGCAAGCCACGGCAATCAATCATGTCTCGAGGACACTACGTTGCGCTCCCAGCGCAGACGTGGCGGTCTCGACCACGAACCAGAGCCAATAAGAAGCCGGTGGGATGTCGTGGCGCTCACGCCTTGGTGACGGGGCCATGCGGGTGCACCACACGTCTCGCCCTGGTCGTACGACTCCATCCCCCCATGCAACTGCCGTGAAGAACCTCACCGAGGCCCTTCTGGAATGGTGAATTACAACGCCCAGTAACAGCCGTTTTAGCGTGGGCCGGGCGCCCACAGTTTGCCCGCGTGACCAAGCCCACGGACCCGTGGAGACTCCGACTCTTGGGACAGAAGAAGCCGAGGCTCAATGACGATGATGCCATGCCCACCCGCAACTGCCGTCCCGGGGAAAAAAAAATAGGACGAAACGACACTCGACGTTTCCCCGTGCGTTCTTTTTTTGCGTCCCGGCAACACTAATGTCTGGGTCTTGGTAAGCAGTCTAGAGCCCGCACGGCGAATTCGACTCATCGGGCCTAGCGCCGAGATCAAAGGGCACGCCCGCCCACGCCGTTCCCTGCAGCGTCGCATCTCCGCGGTCGTCGCGCCATGACACCGAGCGGGACCCATGCCATGCCATGCCATGCCAGCGACTTCACTAGCGCGCGGTCTTCTTGGCGCCTTGCTCCGCGGGTTTTCCTGGCTGGTCTCTGGCTTTTACTGTACTCGCTCGGGATGCATGGCATGGGGTGGTGGGGTTCAGTGAGGGCCCCGATGGAGGGTCCTTTTCTTGGCGCTGAGATGCCGAATGTTCTGCTGGTGGGTACGCTGCGGATATGTCATGGTGAGGCCGTGGTGCCCGCCGGGGGGGTGGGGTTGGTGGGCTGGAGTCTGCTGGGCGGCCATGTGTTTTTGGATGGAGTGTCTTGGATTCCGTAGATGAGATAACTCGTCGAAATAGCGGGGCGCAGCGCCCATACAGTCCGCCCGCGCGACCCTGTTAGAACCTCCTGACCGGCATCGAAAGGCAGGACCTCACAAACACAATACAGAACCTGCCATCGTGACCCGCAAACATTTGGTGTGCACATTTTCTCACACACATCACACCAGACCCACACTCCCCGAGGTCTCCACTTTGCGCGTCTTGGCCCGTCTTGGCCCGCCCGCTCGCCCCATTCGCCACGCCCCCAGCACCACGCCGGACTCCGGCGGACCCTTGCGTGCGCCGCATGCTGCCAGTTGGGAGCACCCGGCCGATCGGCGACCGGGCGGACACCATCCATGCTAGGCACAGCCACGATCGCGCTTGGCTTTGTTGGGCGGGTGACGGGGTCTGGTGACGGCGGGCCCCCCGTTGCGGTTTCTCACGAACGATGAGCCTAATGACATCAGTTCGGGGGGTTTGGGCGCCGTCATAGCTTCGGCGGAGAGCGGAGGGTCTGCAACGTGCCGAGGGACGGGGTCTCCGCTGGTTTAGCGTTATGCTTACGCTAGCTCTAGGTGGTGCCAGGAACAAAAGACAAAGGTAGCCTGGAAACGTTTGGCGTTTGTCAGGGTCCGCTGGCACGTTAACCGCACAAAGCGACCGTGTAAGCGGGAAATAGACCCAGACCTGGACGAAGAAATAACGGCCGGGAGGGGAAGCCCGGAGAAGCCGCGAATCATTCGTCGGGACTTTCGATTTTCGTCCAATCGCCCCTCGCAGCGTGTCGATCGCTTTTTTTTTTTTTGTTTTCATCGGTGGCCGTGGCGGGATTTCGGGGTTTACTAGGCGTGCGGTACAAGCCGAAGCGGAGCGGTCCAAAAATAGGCCCCAGCATCGCCCTTGTCGTGCCGGGGGGACTCGATATTTGGGTAGAAGGTACCCACCCGCTCACCTTTTTCGGTGCAAGAGCGCGACTTGGCATGGGGAGGTGGGACGAGCGGTGGCTTGTATCAGGTACGGCTCGACGGGGGCTTCGGGCGCGGGTACTGGGTACTGGCCTAGACCGCGGGGTGAAGGGGGCCCAAGTCAGCTCTGCTGCATACGCTGCATACGTTACATGCTCTGCATACTGTGATTGTCGTGCTCAAATCCAATACTGGGTCCCGTCAGCAGGCGACCGGGCGGGCCTCCATGCGTCGGGTAGCGATGAACCGCACGGGAATGGACGACTCGGAGTGTCGAAGCCCCATGTTCTCACATCGCCGTTGCAGGGTCTCGCCCCGGATGCACAGTGCCGGTTGCTTGGAGGGCGAGGTGCCAAGTCTCAGCCAGCGTGCTGCGGCACGGGGAGGGTGAGGGTCTCGACTTCCCCAAGGTGGCAGCGACATAACTCGGCAGGAAGGGGAAAAAAAGAGGGGGCGCGGCGCGGTAACCCGGCAGGGAAGGGGCGCCCAGACCACGCACGCCCACGCAACACACATCACACGCCCCCTCCCCCGGCCCTCAGACATTCCTCACTGGTACATATATTACCGCCGTGGCCGCCCTCACTCCGCCTTTTCCTTCCCCTCCCCTCTCCCATCAAAAGACAATCACAAACGATCGCTAACTGCTTCCGCACCCACACTCGCTCTCCCCCCCCATCACCCAACCTCTTAGGAAGTCCTCGTCGACTCCTGTCATTCGCTTGAAACCAGATTATTCCCTTTTTTTTGTTGTAAAGGAAGAGAGAAAGTGCGTGTGTGCGTTGTTGTTAGTGTTGTGCTCGCCCAGAGAAGAAGCCTCCGCGAAACAACTGTTCCCGAATTCCCGACGACAAGCCAGCTCAGACCGATCGAACAAACCGTCGTCGAATTGAACAGTCCCGTTTCCGGCCCTCCGTGAAGGAAAAGGAACCAGCACAATCCGAAGAGACCCCGTCTTAGGCAGACACCATCTGTCGCGACCCTCGCCAGTAGCCGTCCCCCGTCAATTCCCACCGCAGCTACCCGGTGAAATCACCCATTTTCATTCCCGAACGGGAATCAAAGGATCCCATCGTCAATCGCCAAGTACCCCCGCGATCCGAGAATGCGTTAAGACCGTCTTAACCACAAACCAATATTCAACCACCCACCTTCGTTTTACCACCAAAAAAAAAGTGGAATTATCCACGTTTACGATCGCTACCTTGTTTTGAAGGGGAAAAGTCAGGAAGAGAAGAAGCCGTAATATTCGATCAACCAGAGACATCCGTGAGGAGAAAGGTCTAGAGCTCATCATTCGTTACCCGCAACGTACACGGCAATCTCGTCGTGTCACTGTTTAGCCGTGCGTTTCCATTCCTCTCCATTCTCGAGTATGCGTTGCTGACATTGCTCGACAGTATCGTGTCCAAGTCAACTCGTCGACAAACATCCAAAATGGCTGGTCCCGGCGGCGGTCCCCCTCGGAGGAGGTACGCACTCTCTTCCCCTTGCGACGAATACAGTAAGCTAACGTCCCATAATAAGCCACACCAAATCTCGGAAGGGCTGTGATACATGGTAAGTCCAGTCGGCCCTTTTGCCTCGCCCGTGAGCCGTGACTGACCGGCCCCAGCAAACGTCGACACATCAGGTGTGACGAGAACTTCCCGCAGTGCCGCAACTGCACCAAGCACAAGATCCGGTGCCCCTACAACGACATGCCCGTCCCAGAGGACCGTGCGGGGAGCCCGGACAAGCCCGACCTCATGTGGACCCCGCAGATCGAGGCCGAGATCGAGCAGTGGCAGCGGACCGGCATCTTCCCGTTCCCGAACCTCAACATCTACCCGTCTCCGTCGCCTCATGCCTACTCGCTCGAGGAGCTGCGGCTGATCCACCACGTCGGCTCGATCTGCAGCGAGCTCGACGGCATGGATGCCAACAACTTTACCATCTGGACGCGTCAGATGCCGATGTGAGTGCGAGTCTGTCGAGTGACGAGAGTACAGGACTAACACGAAGCAGTATCCTCCAGATTGGCTCGACCAACCGATACGTCATGCACTCGCTGCTCGCGTTCTCGGCCATGCACATTGCCTTCCTCACCGACTGCCCCATCGTCGGTAACATGGCCTATGAGCATCGCGGCCTTGCTCTGAAGGGATTGCAGGAGGCCATTGGCTCCTTTAGCCGTGACACGTCGGACGCCATTCTCGCGGCGTCCCTCGTCCTCTCGTGGCAGGCCACTGACTGGTAAGACGAGTCGCCATGCAGCTATCCGTGCGGGGCTAACAGTATGAGTAGGCGCAGCTGGACCCAGCTCATGCAGGGCACCTCTTCGGTAAGTTTAGTTCCATTCTAGGGCGCTCACGAACACAACTAACCAATCACAGGTCATCGAGGCCATGGACGCCTGGAAGCACGAATCCCAATTTGGCGACTTCATCGCGGAGAGCAGCACCTTCCCCACGGCGCCGCCCTCGCCCGTGCCAGACCACAAGCCGCACCAGCCCAGCCAGGCGGACCTCGACACCCTTCAGCGGACTCTGCAGCAGCTCCAGAAGGTCGAGGCGTACCTCAAGCAGAACAAGCAGGACTACAAGTCGGTCCAGCAGCTCATCAGCTTCCTCAAGGGATCTCGCAAGGTCAGCCCAACGCTCTCCGTCGCCCAGCAGTTTGAGCGTCTGCGGCCGCTGAGGACGTGGCTCTTCTGGCTCCCGGTCAAGTATCTCAAGGAGTCTGGTGGCTCGGCCAACTCGCTGCTGATCATTGCCCACTACTACACGGCTGCGATGGTCATGGAGCGCCTCTTCCCCGAGATCGGCGCCGCCTACTTTGGCAGCCTGACGCTCGCTCCCGTGGAGGACATTGGCCGGCGCCTGCTCGCCATGACCAACTCGGCCCACGGCGCGTCCAGCGCGCAGACCCCCCTCACGCTCATGGAGTTCCCCATCGAGATGGTCAGCGAGTTCCGGTCGCGGATGGGCTGGATGAACCCGGCGCGGACGCCGTCGTTCCCGCAGTTCAACCCGCCCAACTTCTACGCTAGCGGGTCGCCGGTGCCCCTTCCGCCCGTGCCGTACATGCCGTACGGGAGCCCCGGGTTCAGCTACAGCAACGAGTCGCTGCCCATGCTCAACGCGGAGCCTCCGCAGACGGCGGCGGTGAGCCCGGTCATGTTGACCTCCTCGTTCAACAACAGCAGCCAGTACCTCAACATCCCGTCGCCGTCGTACACGGGCGGGTTCAGCCCCGCGTCGTCGACATTTGAAGGCTCCATCACGTACAGCGACACGGAGGAGTACCCGTCTTACGACTGGAGCGGGATGCCCCCGAGCGGGTCCGCCTTCGGCGGTCATCACCACAGCGGCAGCTATGGCGTCGGGTTCGTGCCTCCTCTCCACCAGCCGTCCGTGTGGATATAGCCCAGGCGGCCAGCGCCTGGGCTGCCCCTGGACCGGGATTCCCTCGAGACTCGATAATAACGGGGTGTTGACCAGAACCGTTCAGGATGTCGGCCCCGAATTATACCACGGAGGACCTTACAGCTTCGTACCGGTTGTCGTATAGCTCGGCGTCGTCCTTTGTGCTGCCCGAGCTGACAGGGGTGCCTCCCGAGGCGTTTCCCCCGGACGACGACTGCTCCTATCGGCAAGGCCCCGGACCCGGGCCCCAGCGGTAGCCACCTGGCCTCGACCTCGACCTCGTTCCTCTGGATCTGATTTTCGATTTTTGATTTCCAGCGATGTTTTGTCTTTTTTGATTCGAGACGCGTCGACGTCTCGCATAATACCTCTCTGTTCTTTGCTCTTCCGTCCGGCAACACGGTTTTAATGCAGCAAGTCTCCATTCGACACGGGCGCTACATGCAGACGACACTCCTTACGATGTCACCAACAACCAGCGATACACTCCTTTGACAGGCAACAACAACAAACAGCACACTCCTTTGGCAGGGCCAAATCTGAAACAACACTTTTCCCGAGAAAGAAATCTCGATTACGCTCCTTACGAAAGATACGCCTCGCAAGCGGAATGGGGGAACCGCGAAGGTCGGTCCCTCGCGACTAATGTCTATTTAATCAACAACCACGGCGATGCTTCTCCCGCTGTGGAGAGCCCGTCTCTTCTCGTCGCTCCTTACGATACCCGAGACTTTTACCGAATCAACGCTCCTTTGTTCGGCATATGATACCCGGCACTTTTTTTTTGGAATTTTATACTATAGAAAGCACACTCCTTTTTGGCGTTATGATCATGACTTGGATAGACATCTTTACACTCCTTACGGAATTTGGGAAGGGAAGGAAGAAAGGAGGAATGAGAGGGAGAAGAAGAAGATGGGGATGAAGAGATGGTAGGGAGGAAGGGATGGAAGAAGAACCGACCTGCATGGCGGCCGTTGCGTCTGGAACTGGAAATGTTGGAGATGTTGGATTTTTTGGTTTGGAACTTTTGGGAATTGGGAGTTGCACTTGCGGACAAAAATGCATTGTTATGGCGTTACGTTGGATTTAATGGACAGGGAAGGGAAGGGAATACTTTGTATGGGAGGGGTTTGGGATGTTGATTGGGTTTTAGAGAGGGTCGCAGTATGTGCCCTCTGGATTCAGAATTGAGACTTTTTCGGAGAAGATTCTGGGCTGTGCTATTTTTTTTCACTGTGTGTTTCATATGTCCACGTTGTGTTGTCTTCTGTTGTGTCTTGTGCGTGAGTGATGAATGTATGAGGGTACTCACACGGGTGTTCACACAGATCCATCACTGTTCGCGATGTAAGTGAGGTGTACGTGGATGGGATGGTGCAGAGCTGGGGATGAGCTGAACATGCTGCCTGGCCGTCTCGCTCATCCCGCGGTGTAACTGCATCAGAACTTCGTTTCTTGCTCGGACTCTGGGTTCGAGGTTTTGTTGTTTATATGAACATCAGCCCATTATATCCCGCGCCGGCCCTTGCATTTCATCCCGTGTCTCGTCAGCCCTATGTCTCAGGTGAAACTGAACTCGAACGGGCGTGGGCCGGGAGGATGGGAGGCCTGCGGCGGACCTTTTCACTCGGGTGTCGGGCGTGTAAGCCTTTGGCCGAGTTTTGTAGATATTCTTACCAGTAATGGTGGCGTTGGGGAACAGATCATCTCCTTAACCGAGACCTAAGTGGATGTCGGGATGTTGCGTTGTGACGTCCAAGCCTGAGCTGACGGGTCGCCTACCTCGTACTGCTGTCGACATTGCGTTGGGCCGCGCACTCGGTCTCCTTGAATGCCATATCATTTAATAAGAAAATTGGATCATAGTCCACCCCATCGTCAGAAGCGACCAATGCACTCTAGTGTGCTCCCTGCACTATATGGCTGCGAGACCGACTCCTCGTAGTACTTCGATTATATGTAGTCTATGTCGCCCCCCTTCTCCTTCCTCCCCGGGGCCTAGTGTCCCAGCCGGCATTGGGTGTAAATGGGTGGACTTGGCTGTGTACTATACGTTGTCCAACGGACGCACCCTGGGCTAAACGGGGGCTCTCATTCAGCTCTCCTGCGGCGAGATGGAGAAACCCCGGGACCGTTCCTCTGCAATAGAGAAGTGGGCGACCAGCCTCTTGTCATATCCGATCGCGATTGGACCGGTGTCGGGCAATGTAACGGGAGGGGGGACCGGGGCCCAGGGCCGCTTCCCCGGCGCGGGTTGATCCGTATGGAAGGGGCAAGGGTGTTTTGAGAGGGAGGAGCCCCCCGCTCGCCGCCCCCCCTGTATTGATACTACGTGTTAGAGTGTATATTATCCCGTTCTCTCCATCTCCTGGGCGGCGGCCGCACCCCTCAACTCCTGGAGCTGACAGACATGCCGCGACGATTATACCCTACTGAATCACAGTGACATCCTGCGTCACCGAAACCCCGAAAACCAGCTTGAGAACCGGGACGGGCCCCGTCTGGCCAAGTCGAACCGTTACAATGTCATCACCACCCGACAACGCGCCTCCAAGGAGCGACGCTGGACCGACAGAAATTGTATGGCCACTAGGTCCTATCGATGACGTGGAGGGCTAACGAGGGGGTTTAAAACCAGGTTCCCGATGCGACCTTCGAGGATGAGATTTACGAAATCGTAAGGAGAGCTAGAGGAAGGCACTTCCTGCCCAGGATCATGCTGATGAACAGTGGCAGAACGGCGAGAATTCGACGGCTTCACTACGGTCCAGTATTCTGCAATATCGGATTGAGAATGGGCGCACCTATCACAAGTTGAGCGACGGGAGTAAGTGCTACTGCTGTATAGAGCTTCCCCTGATGGCTAATGTGATACTGGATAGAATATCTCATGCCAAACGATGAAGTAAAACCACACCCCTATCGGGTATAACCTCTTAGAGATGAACCGTCAAACTAATCTCCCGGCGCATAGCGTGAACAAGAGCGTCTCGGTAAGCCACGAGAAGCAGCCGGGCAGGAACGTCCATCTTGGTCGCTAACCCCGTCTTTAGACATAGCCCACCACCTCTTCGTCCTCAGCCATGACGGCGCCCTCTGCCTCTCCCCCCAAGCCAAATCCGCCAAGCGCGTCCTCGACATTGGATGCGGAACCGGAAGCTGGTCCATTGATTTCGGCAAGTCTCATAGGGATAGTTTCCTACTCTCGTCTTCGACGGGGAGCTAACTCTGGGCAGCGGATGATCACCCGGAGGCTGAAGTTATCGGAGTCGACCTCAGCCCGATCCAACCCTCTTTGTAAGTGGTCGTACTCTTAAGTCGAAGGTCTCGTAACTAAGACGGGCGCAGCGTACCTCCTAACTGCAAGTTCGAGGTCGACGACATCGAGAAGGAGTGGCTTTGGGGGGAGAAGTTTGACCTGATCTTTGCGAGGAGCATGATTGGGAGCATCTCGGACTGGGAACTCTTCTTTAGAAAGGCCTACGAGTATGTGGTCTCCATTCACATTCATTTTATAATGGTTATTGGCGCCGTGCTAACCCCCTCCTGCAAGGAACCTCGCGCCGGGCGGCTCCATCGAGGTCCAAGACAACTGCTTCCCAATTAGCTGCGACGACAACACCATTACCCCCGAGACGCCCATCGCGAGGTGGACCCACCTCCTCGTCTAGGCCACCGACACCATCAAGCGGCCCATCACCGTCGCCCCCAGGTTCGGGGCCATGATGGAGGCCGCCGGGTTCGAGGACGTAGTGATCAAGCGCGACGCGTGGCCCATCAACCAGTGGGTGCGGGACCCGAAGCTGAAGGAGCTGGGCATGTGGGCGCAGGCGTCGGGGGTCCGGGGGGTGGAGGCCATGACGCTGGCGCTCTTCACGAGGGTGCTGGGGTGGTCGGCTGAGGAGACGACGGCCTTCTGCGCGCAGGTGAGGGGCGATTTCAAGAATCGGGGGTTGCATGGGTATTGGGATGTGTAAGTCGTTTAGTTCCCCAATGGAGGGCTTGTGTTTTGTTGGATGGGAGCTAACGGTCGTTTGTAAAGGCATACCGTCTACGGGAGGAAGCCGGTGACGACGGCGTAAATGGATGCTGCTGTTCTACATCCGGCTGGCGTTTGAGCCTGGACATTCGAGGTTGCGAAGCATCGAGAAGTTGCTTGAACGAAACGTTCCTCGTCGATTGATGATCTCTGCTATTATCCCTGGAACGAACCCTGAAGGCCACCACGACCTACGGGAGAGCATACCGACCGGCCCAAGCCAGCCCAGTCCAGCCCAATAACACCGGAACCCATCCAGGCTATCCCAACGCCGTCCTCCCGCTCTCTCCACCCCGCCGGCTCCTGGAGCTCCCGGAGACCATGGCCGGTCATTGCTCATGACTAACAACCCCACCATCTTACCCCATGTCCTCGACCGTTTTGAGGCTAAAACGAAACAAAACCCCACCAGCACGCTGACCTAAAACCCACCGGCCGCCTCGCACAAGTACAAATTAACTACTCGGAAATAGTGTACAAAGTAAACACACACACACACGGAACCTCGTACATTCTTACCACCCCGCTCCCCCGCACATCCTCCATCGGCAGACGCGCCGGAAGCTCAAGTCGTATAGGGGTTAGTACACCACGTTGTGGCCGTGGAAACGGAGGTTCGAGTCCTCCCTTGGGCACTATACTTTTACCTTTTTACATTCCTTTCTTTTTTTTCTTTTTCTTCTTTTCTTTTTGGCCGCTTGTCTGATGTCCTTTGTCACTCTATCTTCTACGGTTTGGCAAACCCCGCGATTTAGGTGGATTTGGGTGCCCGTATGAGGTAGGCCTTGGGATGATCACCGCAGTGGAGAACAATCCCCACGAACCCACGGAGCTCACGAGCATAGCGTCTCTTCTGCACGCATGTAACTTCGTAGAGCGTATACGAGCGGATATCGTGGGATCAAGGTAGTAGGGAGAGATCAACTTATCGGCCCACGACTTGGCAGCCAAACCCGCCTGTCCACTTGTATCATCAGTAGCAGCCAACGAAAACAAGAAAAACAAATAAGATCGAGACTCATGCTATCCCCGATCCCGCAGGAATCAGAGCATAAAGACCGATGTCTTCCACATAAAGCATCATCCCGAGAGGCTTTTCATCCCAACACCAAACGTGCGAGAAACAAAAGGGAGAAGAAGATGGAGATCCACGCTGTCTGGCTCATCATACAAGTAACATTCACACCGACATGGGCAAACCAACAGCCCCCGCGTCAAACCACCCCGCGCCGCCTCGGCAGCCAGATAAAAACACCACATACCGGAAGCCACTAATACATCCCGCAGCCAGCACGGGTACTATCCCTTATAAGCCAACGTTATGCGCTTGTTCAGTACATACGACCATAGCTCGTGGAGAACTGAGGGTCCCGTCCGCTCCCCTGAACATAAACCACGAAGCGCCGGACTAGTAGTTGGGTCGGTGACGACCAGCGAATCCCCGGTGTTGTATGTTTTGCCATTTCTCTCTTTTTTCGTTCCTTATTTTTCTTTTCTTTTTGCCAGTCATTAGCGAATCTTGCTTGTAGTAGACAGAATAAGACCTTGCTTGCCTCGGTCGTTCCGAGACCGCACTAATATCACGGTACCCCGGACCACAGATCAGTTCGACTTAGGCAAGATGTGTAGAAGGCGTATCCAGGGCGGCGGGTCTCTTAGCAGTTCCGGGGGAGGGTTTATTCTTCCCTCCCGAGCCATGCACCGACGCAAATATCTCGCTCCGTGAGATTATGCGGCGCACCAACGCGGCATTGTATTGCTTGCCCGTCCCTCCGCGCTTACCATGCTGCTGTAGTACCTTGCCAGACGCCCAACTAGATATTTAGGTAAGGAGACCAAGGTCGAGGCACTCGTCGAATTTCTTTCGAAGACTAAACAGGAACTGTAGGCGTGGCAAGAGAAGCTCCCGCCTGCCCTGCGAATCGATTCGACGAACACAGGCAAGCTATTCGTACCTGCGGTACACCAGCCCCAGTAAGTTGAACCCCTTCGTAACCGACTTGACTTGCCGTAAGGAGGACCACTGACACGCCATATCATGCAATTCTACGTAATCTTAGTGGCCCTATACCGCCTGTGCCTATCTAGCCACTTCGTCCGTAGGGGCCGTACCCTTAAGTCGTGTCAAGACTAAGCCACCCTAGCCGATGCTGCGGTAGGCAGTGTCTCAGCAGCACATCAAGTGGCTAAGACGCTCCGTTGTTACTAAAGACAATATTCCTCACGCCGCCCTAATGTCTAGATCATGCATAGTATATTCACAGCCTGCCTGGTTTTTATCCACGACGTATACACCCAGAACAGTCTCAGAGCAAAGTCTTCCCGTAGTGACTTATTGTTTTACTATTACGCTCTAGGAGACATCGGCTACGCGTACGGGAATGCGATAAGGACACTAGAAGTCGTTATCCTCGTTAAGAGCAAGTGGCAGAGGCTGGCATCGGCGGATACAGTGCGTTATAAGAGCCTGAAGCGCCCTAATAATAGAATGGCTATCCCAGAAACGCATTATACGGGCTCGGACGACGGCTACGGCAACCGCGCCAAGCGGAGGAGCCGCTCCTCTTTTTCCGGAAGTACCTACACGGAGCATCCAGCGTTCCCGAGACCGCCGTCGCTCAGCGCCTTCCACATGCTGTCCGACCACTCATCTGATCAGCACATGAACATGGGCATGCCGGCCATTAGTGAAGCCATCCAGCGCGCGTGGCAGACGCCGGCTGGACTGAACCCGGGCCTGGGTGAACTGATGAAACCCTTGAACTGGCTGGGTAGCCAACAGCTCCAGCCGCGATTTTCACTGGGCGAAGGCAGCTTCAATGAGGCGGGAGTAGCCTCGCAAGATGGCCCGGGTGGCGAGGAAGCCGAGGAGTAGTGGACAGTGGTGGACTGATCAACCGGCATGGTGAAATCTCGGAACATATCTCCGTCAGACACGATGATGCGAGGATACAAGGGCGTTGTGTGGGACGGAGAAGCAGGCCAACCTTGCGGGATACCGAGCACAGAATTCGCCCCCGAGGAGGCACTCTCAACACATCACAGAAACACTCTTGACGTCGCGGAGAATCACCTATCATCTTCTTGTGACTTGACAGACCTGATCTGCTGGATACACGCTGCGTCTGACAATATCATTTCGCCGGATTGCACCAAAAGCGCGGTCGCGGGTGGGGGCGCCCTTTGTTTGCACCGCATTGGCGGGATCCTTTTCCGAGCCTCGGTCCCTTCCGGACCGGGCGCACCAAAGCGGGATTCAAGGGCGACCCTACGGCGCAAGCGCACGTATAACTCTCTGAGGTTATGCGATTCATCTCAACGGCGGGCTGCGAGAGACTCTCTCAGGTTGTTTCTGATATCTAACCAATACCTGCGGCTGCACTGAGGGTAGCGAGCCATGCCAGACTTACAACAACTCCGGGCGCGGACGAGGAGCGACTATGGGTTTTTCTTGGACTATAGAACACGATGGCAAGTTTCGTGACGTTCAAACGAGGATTCGACTCCACGGAGGGTGTCATACCGCGGCCGGGGCCGACGGTTCATCCACAGTCACAAACGTTGCACAGTTTGCCCAGGAGCTGACCGGAGTGGACGACAGGAACGACAATGACATGTACGGCCACGTCAACAACTCGGTATACAGTTTTCTGTGGGTTTCTCACTGACCATAAAGGGCCGTCTCGACGATTAACATTTCGATAGAGTCGACTCCATCGTCAACGCTTACCTTGTAAAATGCGCCGATAACAAGTCCCCGTCGGAGAGGCCACAGCGCGGGCTCGTCGTGCACACGCAGAACAACTACTTCAGCCCAGTCTCGTACCCCGCCGTGGTCGAGCTGGGTCTTCGTGTCAATCATTTGGGAAAGTCCAGTGTTCGGTATGAGGTTGGGGTGTTCGACCGGGGGGTGGACGCGGTCAAAGCCGTGTGCGAGCTGGCGCACGTCTTTGTGGATCGCGAGTCTGGGAGGCCGTCGGCGGGCGGGGTCGACGGCTCGACTAGGGATGCGCTTGGGAGGATAGCGGTGGGGGAGGTGTCGGGCAAGTTGTAAGCTGCCCGGCAGGGTGATTTCCGAATTGCCGGGGAGGCGGAATTAACTTCCGGGGCTCAGCAATGTGGCGGGGCCTTCTTCCCGGGGACGCATACCCGCCTGTCTCTACAGTCCTAGATAGCCAGGATATAAGCAACAAGATGCAACCAATGCCGGATTAGGGGGCGCCGTACATACTGTGGCAGCAGCACCGATAGCACATATTTCCCGACAAACTACGTACACGGCGACTCCATCTAAAGGGTAACCGCCGTGGCATAAAGCGTCCCAAGAGATGGTGTACATCATCAGGCATTTCTCGACTCGGAGGGCGTCCAAGGCCTGCGTTCGGTGCCGGAAGAGGAGAGTGAGGTGTGACGTGACGAGGACGGAGCTCCCTTGCGCGAACTGCCGGCGCGACGAGAAGGATTGCGTGCTTGTTTCGAGGTCGAGGATGCGGTGAGCTCTTTCCATGCCTCGGGGATTCTGAAGGGGACCAGCGGTTTCTAATGCTTTTTTTGACAGGCAGGGTCCGCTGGTGGAAGACGTGAGGACCGTGGACGAGACGGGTCGGGGAGATGGTCGGGAGCAGCCACAGTCCAGTTCGCCTTCCGAGACGGAGGTGGCGTCGTCAGGAGGACGGACTTCGGACTCCCTAGACGCAAAGGGGGTCGATAAGGCGAATTCTGGGTCTGGCCTGGACGCCGTCTTGGCTGACACCCTGGGGCCTCAATTCCACGCAACAAGCGAGGCACCGAGGGACATGTCGGCCCAGGGACACGATCTGGTAGACCTTGACCAGTTACTATCTGCGGAGCTTGTAGATCCCTGCTGGACCGAGATGGCGGCAGTCGATGTCGAGCAAGGGGGCTTGCCTCTCCTTGATCTACCGGAATACCCCGGTCTCCATGATACGTCTGTTCCCGAGGACTTCTTGGGGAAGCAGCCTTTGCAGCATGACCCTATGCTCTTCACGTTTGAGCAAGGTGACTGGGATGCCCCACTGGGGATGGGAGCCAGTCACCTGCCCAACGATCCAGACCTACTGGGCTATATTCAGGATTACGACCAAGGCACCGGGTCCACCTCTAGCCACTACACCCTGAGCGCGTTGCCGGACCTGGCGCTTCGCCCCAAAGTGAGCGGCTGGATCGAGAATGACCGGTCCCTGTACTTCCTGCATGAGATTGGCATACTGTAGTGCCCAAGCAGAACTGTCTGTTCGGCAGTGTGCTTACTGAATGGCAAGGCTTTCAGGAATCTCACTGCAGAAGGAGCCCCTTTTCCCGCGCTTCTGGCTTCTTGGGGTCGTCCTCGGGGAATCCCGTGGGTGTGGGGCGCCGTGGATCCGGGATCATATTCCGGGGGCCCCCTCTCCCGCCCCACCTATTTCGGGGTTCCGTCAACTACGGTCACATACCGGGGAATGAGGGTACCAACTCCGCGGCCTTTCGATAACCGACGGTATCGTCACCTGTCCTGTTGCTGTCTTTGGCTTCTTCCACTTCCCGGATGTGCCAGAAGATACCCGAGCCCTCTACCTGGATAAAAAAAGCGCCCAGGTGTCACTTCAAATCCTCCTTTCTCGATCTCGGCTGTCACCATGTCGTCCAGCTTCATTACCCCCGAGATGCCGGCCGGTGTGTCCATCCCCGAGCACGGAGAGACGTGCGCCCTGTCAATCATCGACACGACATGTTCCCTCACGGTCCCAGCGGCCACGCTCGTAGAGCCCGTCATCCCCGGCCACGAGCTCATGAACTTCCCGACAGTGGCCTTCCTGATCAGGCACGTACCATCGGGGAGGCAGGTCCTCTTTGATCTAGGTTGCCGCAAGGACTTCTGGAACCTTCCCGCCCCCATAGCCAAGACCATCCAGGAAAAGGTCCCCGGTATCAGGGTGGACAGGAGCCTCCGGGACATCTTGTCTGAAGGCGGCACGGACGTGGACAAGCTAGAGGCCGCCATCGTGAGCCACCACCACTACGACCACATAGGAGACCCGGCTGCTTTCCCACGCACGATGGACCTCGTGGTCGGCCCCGGGTTCTCGGCGTCCTTCCTCCCGGGATACCCGATCGCCGAGGCGTCGCCCGTGTTCGAGGATGCCTTCGCGGGCCGCAAGGTCCGCGAGCTTACCTTTGAGGGGAGCCTTGCCGTCGCCGGGTACCGCGCGGTAGATTACTTCGGCGACGGGAGCCTGTACATCCTGGACACGCCGGGCCACGCGGTTGGCCACCTCTCCGCGCTGGTCCGGACGACGAGGGACACCTTTGTCTTCCTCGGCGCGGACGTCTGCCACTTCGGCGGGTCGTTCCGCCCTACGCCCTACGTCCCCATGCCGGCGGGGCTGAGCTCGGAGGATCTCTGTCGGAAAGAGACGCCGTCGAAGATGTACGGAGCGTCCGCCTTTACGCGCCTACACCCGCGCCCTGAGGTGGGGAGGGTATGTCCCTTTTACGAGCCCTGTAGCGGCGCGGACTCGTGGTACGTCGAGCCTCGGCTGGCGCGCGAGAGTATCGACAGGGTGAAGGCGCTAGACGCGAGTGATAGGGTCCTGGTCCTGATTGCGCACGACCCCGCCGTCATGAAGGTCCTTCCGTTCTATCCTGGGCGCGAGCTGAACGGTTGGTACGAGGCTGGGTGGAAAGAGAGGCTGCGGTGGGGGTTCCTGGACGAGCTCCCGATAGAGGGGAAGACGAGGGAGTATCTCGTCGACGGGACGTACGTCGACGGGAGGCTTGTAAAGACTTTGCGCGGAGAAGTGCCGTCGGGTAGATGAGGAGGTGACGAAGAGCACGGGCATGACGTTACTACGGCAGCGGTTTAGATATTTTCAAGTCCTTTCGAGAGTCTCTTGCGATGATTTCACGTGTATTCTGCATCCAGTCCGCTGTAGCTATCTATTGTGCATCGAAAATGACCTTGGAAGCCTTCATCTCGTCGAACAACTTGTAACCCTGGACAGCGTCTGAAAGTGGCATAACCGTATCGACCAAAAACCTGAGCCTTTATGAGCACATCCAAAGTTCTGCCGGGTTAACTGGGATGGAGGAGGGGATGAGGAAAAGGCGACGTACTCAAGGAGGTGCTGCTTCTTCTCAAGCAGTTGCAGCGCTCTAGGGAAAATGGCTAGGAACAACGTCAGCAAGGCCTGAAAACCCCAATAAGCCGCGTGCACCATACTTCGAACAGGGCACCTGCCCATCTTTATGGTCAAGTTCTTGGTATACGCCTGGTTCCCGGTCCAGGGGATCTCGCCGTTGTGAACACCGACGCTGGAGATGATTCCCCAGGGGCGGAGGAGTTTGAACGCCGTGTCCAGCGCGGAGCTGTGGCCCACCACCTCGATGACGGCGTCCGCCCCCCTGCCGTCCGTGAGCTCCTCGACGCGGCGCGCGAGCTCGCTACCCTGAGTCTGGTAGTTCCACGGCTCCGCGCCTAGCTCCTCCGCCTTGTCCAGCCGGGACTGGACACTATCGACCGCGAGGAGAGCCTTGGGCTTATACTCCAAGGCGGCCACCACGGCGCACAACCCGACGGGGCCGCAGCCCAAAACGACGACCACGTCCCCCTTGGCGCCCCTCGGCTTAGCCGCGTCCCCCTCGGGCCTCCCATTGCTAAACGCGTTCTCGGCAGCAAAGAACCCAGTCGGGAAGACGTCCGCCATGAGGAGGTAGAGCTTCGGGTCCTTCACGGCAGGCGGCGCTTTCACGAGCGTCGAGTCCGCAAGAGGCACCCGGACGTACTCGGCCTGCGCGCCGTCGAGGAGCGCCGTCCCGAAGAGGCGGCTCTCCTCGCACCGTGACGAGACGCCCGAGGCGCAGTAGAAGCACGAGCCGCAGCTGATCGTGAAGGGGCTGACGACGGGGTCGCCGGGCTTGAGGGTCGTGATGGCGGTGCCGGCCTGCTCTACCGTCCCGACGAACTCGTGGCCCATGGTGAAGCCTGTCCCAGAAGGCTGGTGGCCGCGGTAGACGTGGAGCTCGCTTTTATTCGCGTTTAGTTGAGGGGCCGGTGTTCGTGGCGTGAGGTGGGACTGGGTGGGCTGGATCAATGTACGCACCTTCCGCAGAGCGCCGTGTAGCGGACTTTGACGATGACGTCGCGGGGGTCTCGGATGGTGGGCTTCGGCCTGTCCTCGACGGCGACGTCTTTGACGCCCTTGAACACAACGGCCTTCATTGTGGCGGCGAGACGGTGCGTGTAAGTTGTCGGGATTTTAGAGACGGTTCTAATAGGCTCCGGCAGACAAGGTGGGACTAATACAGTGAAAGATTTAAACGTGGGGTTTTAAAAAGAAAACGAGCGGTAATCATGGGCATATTTCTTTCGTACGATTGCTTCTTTCCTCCTCTTTTACCCCGCTGCGGGCGTGGCTTCGGAGCCGCAGCCGAGAGACCCGAGGCCGGCGCCGGCAGACCGGGCCCCTCACGGGCGCGGGGTAATAATACGCCTCGGCCTGTTTTGGGAAAGAGCTCGGCCAAAGTTCGAGACATGTAACGAGACCGGAAAATTATCCCGACAGCCTACGTGTAGCCCATTTAGTGTCCGAGGTCCTTTCTTCCGAGCCTTCTTGGCGCCTCGGGTCCGCTGGTAACGTCCGTTCCTATTTCCAGCCCCGCATCGTGCTGTTCCTGCGCCCGTACCCCTGAATCCGGGGAGACGGCGATCTCCCCCGGGTGAGAGGAGAAGGCCAGAGCAATAACTGTCCCGTTGCGGATTGGTCGTCGGTGCGTCACCTAGCCCGGCTGTGATATAAGGGAGAGCCCACAGTCCTCCATCCATTGGGCTGTCTCGTCACCTCTGTGCCTCGTCTCCTGCGAGCTGGGGTCCCATGGGGGGTGGACGGAAACCGGGGGGAAACCCAATGTGCCTGCTCTGTTCTTTCTAGGGCTTGGGCAATATGCCGATCACGAGCTCTCAGTCCCCCCGGGACCTCACGCTACGGTCTTGGCTCCCGGACACCGGTTGTCTCTTGGGCATACAAAGTACTTTAGTGTCTTTAGGGTAGAGTTCCTAGTGACAGACAAGACAAACACCGCTGAACATGAGGGCAGTTCTTTTTTAAAGCATTCATGTTTCAGAAATCTCTTCATGTCGGGGATTCCGGGTGTGTCTGACAGTACCATGCCACCCGGAAAGATATGGCTCGATCCCACCATCATCCACCATCGCTCACAGCTTCGCCTGCGCGTTAAGAAGTTGTGCACCCTCCCGCAAGCCCCGACACGCATCCGTTATCATTTCCTCAATAATCTCCCGCGCCGGCTGGTCCACCTTGGTCACCATGGCAGCACCACACCCCATCGGCCTGTCACAGTCAGTCAAGCACACAACCCCGAGTCAGAACGTGGGCTCCGAGATACCTCTGCGTCGTCTGGTCCTCAATCTCCTCCGTCAGCTTGCCTTCTCGCTCAAGGCGGTCCAGCTCATAGTCCAGCACCACCTGGCCCTCCCCCTGCAGCCTCTCAATCTCTGCCCGGCGGTTGAGCTCCCAGTCGCGGATGTACGGCGTCGCCAGCGCCCGCAGGGGCCGCCCCGTCCACAGCGTACTCCGCATCGTGTCGTCAAACCCCGCGTCTACAATGCTGTATACCAACCCCCCGTTAGCTCCCATGTCAAAAGTGGTCCATCCTCGGGTGAAGAAGGATGAGAGGTGGGGGCGGGATGATTAGGAGCAGACGGACGCCTTCTTGCCTAGCTTGGGGGCGGCCGACTCGAGGGCCGTCACGAACCGCGTGCCGACCCAGACCGCGTTGGCACCCATCATCAGCGAGGCCGCGAGGCCGCGGCCGTCAAAGATGCCGCCCGCGGCGACGAGCTGGACGGGCTTGCCGGTCAGGGGGGAGCGGTACTGTCGGCAGACGTCGGCGCAGGCGGGGATCAGGACGCTCGTGGGGATCTCTCCCGTGTGGCCGCCCGCCTCGCCGCCCTGGGCGCAGATCAGGTCTGCGCCCACCTTGCAGGCCTTGTGCACATGCTTGCGTGGGTGTTAGTTGGTGCCAAGTTGGGAACGGGGGGGTCAAAAGGGAAGCATACCTTTGGATGTCCCACCATGTTCTAGAGGAACCATAGATATGATCAGTATTCGGCCCACCGGGACGTGTGCATACATATACATACCATGTATTTGATGCCTGCACCATGCAGCCTGTCCACGATGGATTTGGGGGGAACCCCGACGGCCGAAACGAAGAGCGTCACGCGCTCCTCGATGATGATGTCGATCAGCTTGTCGAGAGCGCCTCTGGTGTAGTCGACGTTAGTCCTACGCGCAGAGCCGCCCAGCTGCGGTAGGAGAAGGTCGACTCCGAATGGCAGGGAGGGCCGGTCGAGGCGCTCCTTCACCTCCGTGATGGCTTCGCGGAGGAGCTCGGGCGTGTAGCCCAAGCCTCCGAGAACACCCAGCCCACCGGCGTTGGACACGGCGGCAACCAGGTCGGGCCCCGCCGTATGGCCCATGCCGGCTAGCAGGATGGGGTGCTCGATGTCCAGGAGCTCGGTGATGGGGGTGGTGATGGGCGCCATGGTGTTGGTGTATAGTCTACGGCAAATTTGGTAAACTGGCCAAGGGGAGCGGGAAAGAGAGGCGAGGCTTTGTAAGTTGTATCGTCGACATCCCTGTGCCGCCGTGGGCGCGCTGGTGGTCCCTCGGGTTCCGATTCCCGAGCGGATGTCCAATTCCGGCTCTAAGTGGACTCTTGCGGAGAAAGCAAACGGAAGCTTTCCCGCCCCCATGTCTGTCGGACCCACAATGAATCCTCCAGTTTGCCACTCCGCATCGCCTCGGACCCGACGTCGAGCGTCTTGTCCAAAATCGGCTGCTGCTTGCCCAGGCCGACGGAATTCCGTATAGTCGTGGCCGAGGTCGCTCTGCACGCCTCCACACTCACCACTAAGACAGACCCTCTACTTTAGAATGACGATCAAACACGCAAAGTTCTTCTAGACACCCTTAGGGACCACTTATTCCGGAAGAACCATGGCGAGCCACATCCCGGTCATCATCGGCGTCGGTGAATTCAAGAATGCCTCGCAGCGGGTGGAGGATGCCCTCGAGCCGCTGGGGCTGATGCTCCGCGCCATCAAAGCAGCTGCCCAGGATGCAACGGGTGGTCGACCGGTGAGCATCCTCGACCACGCGGACGCAGTCAGCGTAGTCGCCAGCTCGACCTGGCCCTACGATAACCTCCCCGGCCTTGTCGCCGGCAAGCTCGGCGTCCAGCCGTCACACACCGCGTACAGTGGGCTCTCAGGAAGTTCCCCCGTGCAGCTCGTAGACGACACGGCTCGCCTCGTTGCTCGGGGGTCCATCCAGATGGGCGTTGTCGTGGGCGGGGAGGCTAAGGCTTCATGTATGGAACCCCCAGACGCTCTCTCCCAGTGATTTACCTCCGGCTGACGGTGACCTTTCTGTGCCATAGTGAAGACGTTCATCAGGAACGATCAGTATCCGCCGCCCTGGACGCCGCGTGAGGACACCAGTCGTGTATACTACGCCAACGACACCGACATGCTCGATGGTAGGCTGATAAGCCATGTTCGATTACCGTATAAACTAACATGGCTAGGTATGGGGCAAGTCCACCGAGTCGGAGTCCCGATGCAGATCTACGCCATGTACGAAAACGGACTGCGAGCAAAACGGCAGCAGTCCCTGCAAGACAATCTTGCCGAGTCAGCCCGGATATATGGCAAATACTCCCAGATCGCGTCCCGGCATCCGATGGCGTGGAATCAAGGGAAGAAGCAGCCCGAGACCGTCGAGACAATCGGCACCGTTACCAAGCGCAACCGGATGATATGCTTTCCCTGTACGTTGCCCGGCCGCTTTATGAAGCCTCCTCGTATAGGTCCCTAATCTGTTTCTCGAGACCCATTGTTGATGAACGCCTTCAACGACGTGAACCTATCCGCCGCATGCATAGTCACTTCGACCGAATGTGCCGAGCGCCTGGGTATCGCGCGCGACAAGTGGATCTTTCCGCTAGGCGGTGGCAGAGCCGAAGATTCCGAAGACTGTATGTCCCCCGCCCGGGAGGAACGTCTTGCGTTGCCGCTCGACTAAACAACCCTTGCTGGGCGTAGTCTGGAACCGGCCCAATTTCCACTCCAGCCCCGCCATTGCCACGGCCCTGGACATGTGCCTGGAGTCGTCCGGCCTGGAGAAGGATGACATGGACTTGTTCGACTTCTACTCGTAAGCCTACACACCCCTTCGGCAGCTAGGGAAGAGACACTCAGCTACTAACGTGTGGCGTTGGAATAGGTGCTTTCCCGTCGTTCCCAAGCTGGCCTGTCGGCACCTGGGAATATCGTACGAAGCCCCTCAAAAGCCAATAACGCTGCTCGGCGGGCTGACGTCGTTCGGCGGGGCTGGCGCCAACTACTCCATGCACGTATGATCACAGCCACGCATCCGCGCCCCTCGCAGCCGCTCATAGTATGTCTGATTGGTGTAATCTAGGCCGTCGCCGAAATGGTCCGCCGGCTCCGAGAGACAGGACGCCGACCCTCGGCAGCCCATGGACTGATTCTAGCCAACGGGGGCACTCTGACAGCCGAGAACGCCATATGCCTCTCTACGCGGCCGCGACAGTCCCCGACCACCTATCCACTGATAGACACCCTGCCGTCTCGCGCGCGCAACGACCTCCCTCCCCCCGTCGACACGCAAGCGACGGGTGATGCGGTTATTGAGGTAAGGGATCTCTCAAGACCCCTTTCTTTCCTGGCCGTTTGTACTGAGCTGTAGCAGACATATACCGTGGAGTATGACCGCGAGAACCGACCGCGGCTCGGCCATGTGGTGTGCATCCTTCGGCGGAACGGGCACCGGGTCGTCGCTAACCATGGCGATGGCGCGACCCTGGAGCAGCTAGCTTCCTGGATCAAGGAGCCTATTGGGCGTTCCGGGACGGTCTGGCCGTCTCCGGATGTGGAAGGGCAGAATTTGTTCACCTTTCCTGTCGGCTCGAGGTTGTGACGGAGAAAAACTCTGGATCAGCCCAAAGTGGTATTCATCCCTAGTCTACATATATAGTTTGTATCTAGAATCTCCAATGCTAGTATTTACATTGATAGCCGACACGCTACGTGGTGGAGTTACATTAGCTGTCTTCTTTCTTGGATGCTCGCCGAGCATATTACAATGTGTACCCATTGGGCTAAAAGTGGGGGGATATCCCGCACTTTGTGGCCCTGATTTGTTCGGCATAGAGGCTCTCTGCCAACAATATCGAATGGTTATACTCTAATGCAGGCTCGGACATAGCCAACTCAACACCACATACACTAGACTGTAAGAACCACGTTCCTGGTTCCCTGCTACAAAGGCCTTCCAGGACAATACCCAGACAAAGCAGGCCGTGGCTCGAACAGCAACCGCGGATTGTATTTATTTTATTTTTATTTTACCTTTTAAAAAAAAATGGAATTATTTAGGTCCAAGAAAGAGCTATAGTGCGGCTTTAATCCCATCCTGGCACAGGAGAGCGCGCCCATTGCTCAACACCACCGTGCCCTTCTGGTTGATGGTCCTAAACCGCACCTCCTCCACCCCGGCCTTAACCCCCATGCGCCACATCTCCGTAATTAACTTGTCCCCCGGCCGGACCGGAGACGAGAAACGCGCCTGAAACTCCACCAGCCGGGAGGCGTCGCTGTTGCAGCATTCCCGCAGGAGCCCGTGGCAGGTCGAGCTGTACGTGAATAGGCCGTGGATAATGACGCCGCCGAAGCCCAACTCGCGCCCAACCTGGTCGCTAGCGTGGAGAGGGTTATAATCGCCATTCAGCCTGCGAAGAATCAGTCCGTGAAAGCACATCGCACGCGGGAGGTCGTGGCTACCGGTAGAGAAACACCGTATCCTCGCCCGTTTGCTTCGTGTGAACAGCGTCGGGGCTCCGGGGAGGGGGTGGGTAGGCGGGCGATTTCGGTCCTATATGTGACCAAGTCAGCCGTTGCACATGCTCTCTCCCTCAACAGGCATGGTGGAAGTTCCCACCTCGAGGTCCTCCCCAGTTTCCCTGGTGCGGCAGGAAGTTCATGGTCCGCGTGGTGGCGTACACCTCCCCCGACTTGGCGTCGACGATCTTCTGCTCCGTCTCAAAGGAGCTCCCGGATTCGCCCTTGTCGTAGATGCCGACCAGCCGGTTCCGAAGCTCAAAGGTGCGGCCTCGGCTTGTCGTCGGCAGCGGCCGGTGCACGATGAGCTTCCGCTGGCCGTCAACGGCGCCGCGGAGGTTGAGTTTTGGGGCGCCGGGGATGGAGTTGACGGCGTTACGGGAGTAGAACTCGATGACCTCTTGGTCGGTCAATTTGAAAGCTGCGGGAGAGCGTTAGGTAGATCGCATGTAGACGAGGGGTTTCCAAGATCGTACGCAGAATGAGAGGGTATGTTGGGAAGACGGCGAAGCCGGGGTGAAGTTCCTGAAGTAGGTCAGGTTAGCGTTGCCATAGGGCACCCTTGGCGCTCCTTTCTTACGTAGAGAAATTGCGGCTCGTCCGCATGCGCTCCGATGCTGTTGGCAAAGAGCAGAACATCCCGCTGAAGCCAGGACACTTCCTGTGGAGGGTACTCGTAGCTTATGTTGGCGGGATTCATATCAGGTGTCTATATGGTTGATGAGCTGCGCAGACTTAGAGAGAGACGACTATAGCGGAGGGATTTGCTTGGTTTCCAGGGGATGGTGACTATGTGTATAATACAAGCTGTCCTGCTTCTAAAAACTATCCGTTTCAAAGCCGTAATACGTCCTACGGAGACTTCCTGGCCGATGCCAAGCCAGAAGCCAAGAGCCATGCGCCCAGAATAACGGATAGAGAATTAAGCCAGCCCGGCCGGAAAATAATCCCGTCCAGCCCCCCGCCGCCTCGGCACCGCGGGAATTGTCCAAAGGATGCATAGCCAGTGGGGCTGCGCCAAGTTCCGACCCACTTGCTAAATCGAGACAGTATATCAAGTCTACTAACATGCCAGCGGCATTCGTTGCCATGAACTAGCACGCCCTTCACAATGCAATATCTCCCCGAAATCGACTGCGAGATCCCCTCTCTCGATATCCTCTCGCTGGCCTTTGGTGAGTTCTTCCTAGGCCCACTCGAAGCGCACGCCTGACCCAGAACAGATTCGCCTCTACCATGGGCCAAGCAAGACACGGTCCTCTACGCCGAAGCCGGCAATGAAGCCAACTGCCTGACCAAGGCCGAGCTCGAAACAGTCGTGAAGCGCCTATCCTACGCCCTGCGACACAGCTTGGGAATCGGGGCGTCGGCGCCCGGCCAGGACGTCGTGACATGCATCTCGTCCAACCACCTCTTGCTGCCAGCCATCTTCCTGGCCGCCATTGGCTCCGGGGGGATCTACTCGGCCGCGTCGCCGGCGCTTACCGTGGGCGAGCTCACCCGGCAGATCCAGGACAGCGGCAGCAGGCTTGTTATCGCCGGCGAGGACCTGCGCGAGACGGCGACCGACGCAGCGCGCGCCTGCGGCATCCCGCCCGAGCGAGTCCTGATCTTACACCCCATGAGTTCCCGGAGGGCTCTGACCTCCCTAGCGGATCCCTCACGCAACTACCTGGATGAGACAAACGAGCACCCCTGGGAGCGGATCAGGGACCCCCGGACGCTGGAGACGCGCGTCGCCGCCCTGCTCTACTCGAGCGGGACCACGGGACAGCCAAAGGGCGTCCGTCTCTCGCACCGCAATTTCGTCGCCGAGGCCGTCATCACACAATGCGCCATCGCCACCTACCTCAGCCGCACCGGCCGGCGCATCCACGTCGACTACGAGTACCGCGCCATCGCGCACCTACCCGCCGCCCACATCTCGGGCCTGCAGGGCTACTTCCTCAACGGCATCATGGCCGGCGGCACCGTCTTCTGGATGCCCAAGTTCGTCTGGGAGCGGTTCGTAGCCTCGGTATTGCGGCACCGCCCCACGTTCATCTCCACCGTGCCGGCCGTCTACCTGCGCATGGCCAAGGACCCGGGCGTCACGGACCAGTTCCACTGCGTGGAGCACGCACAGTCCGGGGCGGCGCCGATGGGGCCCGAACTGCAGAGGATGGCGGAGAAGAAGCTCAGGTGCCGTATCAGCCAGGCATGGGGACTGACGGAGACGACGGGGGCCGTGACGTGGCTGCCGTGGGACCGGGTGGACGACACGGGGAGCATCAGCCAGCTGCTGCCCAACACGCGCATGAAGATCGTCGACGACGCGGGGGCGTGTGTGCCGGATGGGCATGCGGGAGAGATCCTAGTCAAGGGCCCCAACGTCACGTCGGGGTACTGGAATAACCCTGCCGCGACGAGGGAGGCCCTGACAGAGGATGGGTGGCTGCGGACGGGAGACATTGGCCTGCGCCGCGACGCCAAGTTCCACATTGTCGACCGGAAGAAGGTACTGCAACGATCCGGAATCTGACTCTGCTCTTTCGCTAACCGCTTCTCCAGGAGTTGATCAAATACAAGGGGCTCCAGATCTCCCCCGCCGAGCTCGAGGCCGTCCTCGTCGCCCACGCTCAAATCCTCGACGTCGCCGTCATCGGCGTCCCTGACCCCGACATCCCGGGCAACGAGATACCCCGCGCGTTCGTGGTGCGTAAGGCCGGGGGGTCCCCGGTCACCGTGGAGGAGGTCAAGGGCCTGGTTACGGGCCAGCTGTCGGCGCATAAGAAGCTGAGGGGGGGTGTCGAGTTCATTGAGCAGGTGCCAAGGAACCCGTCGGGGAAGATACTGCGGCGCATGTTGCGGGATCAATGGGCATCGAGGAGACAAGCGAAGCTGTAGAGACTTGGTTTTATCCACTTGTTTTTATTGTCATGCCGCTAGTGTGTGCTACTCGAGTACCGTGTCAGAGCAATGTAATCATTGGCCAGCTGCGACTTGTGGTTCGGTACAAGGAGAATGGATCCCTTACTCCTCTGTCTACATTATCCGGCTCATCGTCACCATAGGACCTTCCCCTCCCTTCTCGCGGTCTAGTGGCGCAACACAACTCAACATCTGTGTTTTCTGCTCACCCGGCCACTCAATTAGATATTTGACTGCCAACACACATTTCTTGATTAATATGCCCTTCAACATCAGCCATCATGAAAAGATCTGTCACCATGAACGCAGCAAGAGACGCGATCGTTAAGAGGTGGTACACCATGCTAGGTCTCGCCCACCATGAGCGACAGTGGTACCACGACAAGTTCCGCGGCGAACTCCAAGAGCAACGGGAAGTCGTCGGGAAAGAGATACGGAGAACTATAAATCTCGGGCATGAATAGACAGAGATTAGAGAATTTGAATAAAGGATGAAAGGAAATATATTACTTCGCCAACCCAAGTAGCTTGACGACGGCCTCGTGCCCCTCCTCGGCCCGCCCACAGTAGTGGCGTCCGGGGCCCGAACCATCCTTTCAAGCCGACCTCGACATTGCCTATGGCTAGAAGAAGCTTGGCGACGGCGTCCTGCCCGTGTTTGGCCGCCTACGATAGCAGTGTCCCCCCCCTCTGAACAAAACAAAGGAAAATATGCTATGAAGGAGCTCGTAACCTCGGACATAGAGACGAGGGAGTGGAACAAGATGGAAAAGAGCAGAGCAGCGCTCTTAGTGAAAAGGCCAGAGGAGTTATCGGGCGCGTTATAGAAGAGAGAACCGGTAATCAGGGCCTAGATGCGGGTAGAGCCTTGGGTGATGATGAGGGTGGCCTTATCACCCCAAATGATCTGATACTGGCGGATGATGCAAGCCAGGATCTGATGGGGGAAGCTGATAGTAAGAGTACTGGAGGCGGGGAGGGTCTTGTGCTTTTCGGGAGAGACTGCTTCCTTGAACAGGCGAATGTCCTCCTGCGCCGTTTGGGACGAGTGATGGTCATATTCGGCCATCATTTTAGGGTAAATGGGAGATGCCTCGTACCTCTCCTTCACGGCCTGAGCAGTGCGGCGGAAAGTGAGCCGGCAGTCAGGGCGGATCTTGCGCTCGGTGGACACAGTGACACGGTCAGGTAGTCGGCAACGTTGGCGCCATCGCCGCAGATGAAACCGAGTTCTTCCATGAAAGGCCGGGCACACGCATGGGAGGCTCTTCCCCTTTGCATGCCAAGGTAACCAAAGGGGGAAGTTTCTACAAGTAGTTATAGTCAGGAGATGAGAGTGCGGGTAGATCCTATCTTTTTTTTCCACGATAGGAACCACAAGCTCTCTTTCGCAACATGGGAGGGGACTAATATTTCGTGTGGAACTGGACTGGGACTGGGACTAGGACTAATAAAAATATCCGTGGGCCGCTGCGATGCCAACACATCGGTCCCACAATAGAAGCGTTCCACGTTCCGTGTATCGAGTCGATGCCCGTGCATCGCCCCTAATGCGCCCCGCCACGGGTATCGTCTGAACAAAACACACGGCCGAGTTCAATCTCGGATATTCGCGCGCGTCTATCATCATGAAGACCGGTGCCTGCATCGGAGGCACTATAATTGGATACATGAGCCAGTTCTTCGGCCGTCGCCAGGCAATTATCCTTTCTGCTCTCATGTCTGGACTCATGATCCCGGCGTGGATCTTGCCCGAGGGCGAGCGGGGCCCGAGCGCGTCGGGACACACGGTCGCCCTGTTCTTGGCTCTTTTATATTAGTGGAACCGGACAAATCGCCGCTTACTCAGCGGACCAGCTCCGGACTTTCAGCGCTCCCGTATATCCGGCCTAGCCTAGCCCAATGCATCGATCCCCGCCTTTTTTTGTTTCCACTGGCTGATAACCTCCATCAAGTCTGATATCTACCGGCACCACCGCTGCGCCAACCCACCATACCTACTCCGTACTCGTACTCGTACCTCGGACCTCCTAATGACTCCCCTCTACAAGTAAAATCTGACGGGACGAATCGCCTCTAGCCGAAACTGAATATGGCTAGATGACTCAGCGGGAATTCTACTATCGTCAAGGGCCTGCCGTGTTCGCCGGCGGCCCCTCTCTCGGGGCGCCCTATTCCCCGTCAACAATGGGGCTTTTGCGACTAACAAAGGGGTTTTTTTTTCCGACTTCCGCGTCTCAAGTCAAAGGTATGCCATCTTAACTTGATCGGGATGCAAACATCTCCGCGCCGCCCGGCCCCTTAACAAGGGCTCATCCCACTATGTACATACCTAGTGGTAATTGGTTAGGAAGGGACACCCTCTACTAGGCTATATATATACCAAGTGGCCTCCCCCGTCTTAATCTCAGCCTATCTTCCCTTTCAAGTCGATTCGCCGGCGGAGCACTACTTCAGGCTACCACACAACGACCATGGAGTCCGACGGCACCCTGGCCGATTATGAGCCTTCGGTTACCCAACCCGTTCTTTGGCCTCGAGTGGGGTTTTTAGAGGCCCAACCCGCGATAACCAGTATCCACCAGCCTTGGCAGTGTGGGATGCTGTGGGATCTCTATAGGGACGAGATGGAGATCGTTGTGGCGACGAGACTGTCGCATCTGAGTGGGCCGACGTTGGTTGAACAGGAAGATCATCATCTCCGCAGGATCCGTACCCGGATCGGTGTCTTGCGGGTCGGCCACTGTCATGGGTTGGTAGCTGCCGACGACAATAACCGTGACCCAAAAGCACATTGCCGACCGGTACTACAGCAACATTGAGGGTACCCGGCTGGTCCGGCTCTATTCGGATCCTAGTCTCGTGTAAATCGTGTTGAAAGCATTGGTTTCCACACACCCCTCTTCGACTCGATTAGAGTGCAAACAAGCCTAGGTATACTCATAGAACAAGAGTCCGTAAATGGTCATATCAGCAGGTCGGACACTGTTAATGTCCGGATCCCGTTCGCCATCTTCCTTAAGTTGGCAGAGTTCCCCACCTTGTAGCACCTAGTCCTTACCCGTTAAATTCTCGCCCACTCAGGGTTCCAGTGAATCTAATTGGATAAGCTAAGCTATCTTACCTTGTGGTTCCTTGTTGACTCGTCGATCCTCGGATACCCCATGCTCTGCCGGCCGGAAAGAGGGCAAGGTTATAAAGGGTCGATGTTTCCTGCACATGAAACTGATTTTCTTCAGTATCTCGCGATCAACTTATACCAACAAAATCCGCCATGTCTACCCAGCAAGCAGCTGCCAACGGCAACGGCCACGCACCGAGAGTTCTTATTGTGATTTCTTCTCACTGCGAACAGAATCAGTGACATTCGCTAACATTCACAATGTAGATCGGTGCTGGAATTGCTGGACTTACCCTCGCACAGTCTCTGCGACGTCATGGAGTCCCCTCCCTCATCTTCGAACGTGACCCGGCGTCAAACGTTCGTGCCCAAGGCTGGGGTCTCTCCATCCACTCAACCCTCATCACGATGGAAGCACATCTCTTGCCAGAAGTCTACGACCTCGTCTGTGAAGCTCGGGTGAATCCTGAAATCAGCCGTGACGACGTCCGCGGGGTCCCGTTCATCAACGGTGCTACAGGCAGGGTGGAGAATGAGGTGCCTAAAAGTAAGCGACTTCGTCTTCGACGTGACAGGGTCAGAGCAGCTTTGATGGATGGGTTGGACATTCAGGTATGTGTTCCTCTTTGAACAGCCTGTCTTGAGACTAACAGACGAAGTGGGGGAAGAGACTAGTTAAAATCGAGGAAACTGGGAGCGGGGTTCAGGCTGAATTCGATGATGGCTCCACGGTCTCCGGGGATATTCTTGTAGGCGCTGATGGTAACTCCTCGATCGTCCGGAAGTTCCTCACCCCAGAGACTTACGAGGTGCACAAGCTTCCCATCAATGCGGTGGGAGTCAGTCTCACCATGACTGACGCTCAAGTTACCGACTTCCGGAACAAGATTGATCCTCTGTATTTCTTCGGCACCCACCCGGAGACCAATGTTTACACATTCTGGTCACTGCTGGAGACTCCTAAAGAGAGAGGCAACCCATACCAGGCGCAGCTTTACTTCTCATGGATCGCTTCCGAGGAGGATAAGGAACTGTCCAAGCTACCGTTGTTGGATCTCTTCAAACGACAGGGTCGACCATTCTTCTCTGAGCTGCGCGAGATGGTCGAGACCCTGCCCGAGGATACTGTTGTCACCAAGGTCAATCTGGTCGACTGGCCCTCCGTGGAATGGAACAACTGGAATGGGCGATGTACCTTGATCGGTGACGCGGCCCATTGCATGGTCATCTGTACGGTGCTTCCCTTCCTACATCCTTGGCCGATACTAATTATTCCAGATCGTGGCGAAGGAGTGAACCATGCGATTGTCGACGCCTGCCAGCTCGCGGATACCCTGAAAATGGCTGCGGATGGTCAGACGTCCATGCAAGACGCTGTGAATGCGTACGAGAGGCAAATGCGTCCTCGAGCAATTGAGGCAGTGGAGATCAGCCGGCAGGCAGGGATTGATGCTCATTCGTACAGTAAGATCGACAAGGAGGGAAGCTTTGCTCTGCTGGGCGAGAAGCCAGTTTAGATGTCACGGTGTCGCAAGGTCGATGAAGGCAGTGCTCAGGATGAGATAGCCATATCAATGGACGAAAAGTTTGAATATGAAAAAGTAGAGTTAAGTTTCTGTGAAGGATTCGGCTGCCGACTCAGACGGCCAAGAAGCGGCCGCTGATGATATCGCTCTCCAAGTCAAGATGGAATACGTCGACGAAAACGACGGGCCAAACGAGCCTTCGCCCGAGGCTCGAGAGGCATTTAATACTATCGCCATACAATCAGATCACGATGAAGACGATAATGAGGACAACGAGGACAACGATCTCAACTTAGCAACGACGAAAGCACTCCTCCCCGCCTCGAAATGATAGACAGAGAAACCAGGGCGGAAACATCCGACACGGAATACGACACTCCTGTGCAACTCCCGGGCCCTCCGAAGCGTAAAATCTCCCCCAAGATCTTACAACCGCAGGGCTGGAGTGGTCCATCAAGTCAGCGACCAAGGACGGGAAGATAGGGGCCCGATTACGCCTTTCCGGTATAAGCTGCATTAGTACTTCGATTGTAGCGAAGATGAAGATAACGAGGATGATACGGATTATGATCCTTCGCAAGTTGAGGCACCGCAGCCACCGCGCCAGCGCCACAAAATATCTACGCTTTCCTATCGCCGCCCTATTCTCAAGGCTAAACAGCACCGATCACTAGGTTCGTCTCGGGTTCGACATAGCCACGAGCGTCTCACATCCTGCGATTCTTCGGAAGGAGGAATGGCTGCAGATACCGCTCAGGCGAGGTATGAAGAGTGGCCGCTCGAGGACGTACCCCTGAAGCGTGTGACGGAAGAGGGCAGGGCAGTTTTCCAACTACAATTTTCGTGCGATTCATGCCCTCAGCACCACCGAAGGGCACACGGGCTAGAACATGGTAGGACAGGCAGCAGACACGGTGCGTCGGCACAGAGGCCCCGGGTGGGTGGAGCCATGTTTACTATGGAGGAGGATGCTCTACTTATCAAACTCAAGAGGGATGGCCTAACCTGGCAAGATATCCACACGCGGTTCTCGAAAGAGATTCCAGGACTGGGTGCGGTGATCGACGGGAAGGATTCCAAGTATTACCGTCAACCGATCCGCACCTTTGATTTCACAGAGCTAGACGGCAAGGACAAGTAGACGGCATATCGGTTCACCAAATACGTCTACGGCCAAATTGACTTTCCTGAGTTTTCCTATCGTTAGCGCGGGTATTAGATGCTCTTGAGTATAGCGGCGCAAATATCTATAGCTTCCTTCGAATCTAAAAGATAGAATTCCGGTTCCTCGATCGAGAAGTATGCTTTCTAGATGTTCGGCTTAGCCAGGCCCTCCGAATCTTCGCCGTACGCAGAACTCTCACGACCGCCATAATGCTTCCGGACAACACAGTTAAGGTTTCCGGGTCAGTTGACGACAGGGTTGACGGTTAGGGTCGAGGAACTGAAGTTCCCAGACCGGCTAGGAATCTGACAAAGTGTGGATTTGTATATTTTGCACGGGGTAATACCTTGCACTGCTCATACCCACCATCATGCACGGATGCCTTGCTCCTCCCTCCCTGCTCACCCCTGCTCACCCGCTCGCGCGAGCTGCGGGGGAGAGGGGCGAGCAAAAAACGAAGATAACTCGTAGTGGGGTGGCGTTGATGCGGCGTCTCCCCGTCACGGAGATGATCTGCACCTGCGACTCTTACGCTGCTCTCACCCCCAGAGTCCATGAGGGGCTGCCGGAACTGTAATCCCGCGCCATTTTCAAAGTACGAAGCGCAGCATGGCTCCATCTTGGCCAATGAATGCCGTACAGAATCTTAAGAGTTAGAATCCTAACTTGGCTCCGTAGACCTGACGAGGTTCTCAGCTCCGGTAACTCAATAAGAGCAACACTTAGACAAGCCGTCGGACATGGCTAGGAGACGAGATGCGAGTCACATTGCATATTTCCCGTGTCTTCTAAGGCGAGCTTTATTCCTATTTTTCTTTTCTTTTTCTTCCCCCTGATGGACAGCCGACTAGTTTCTTTAAACCCACGGACTATACGCACTATACATCTCGCTGCTACTCCTAGATGGTGGACTATGCGAACCATCTCATGATACGTAGCGGAACAGCGGCGACTTGTCGCCCATCGAGAGTAGCTCCCCTGAGCGCGTGGTCAGCTTTACGCCCACGAACAAACATGGAAATAGTATTGAGACTCACCTTCACTATACCGGGTTCGGACCTCGTCCTCGGATATCTGGTCTCGGCTCTTGTTGAGGCGCTGCGTCACCACCCGGAGGACCACAGTGCACGAGATCGCTGCGACGATAATGCCGAGCGATAGCCCGTAGCCGAGCCAGTAGTGCGGAGCCTGCTCCTCGAGGAAGATGTTCGATCCCACGGTCCCGCCGAGGTTGCCCACCGTCATGAGTATGGCCATGCCCACCGCCCGCTTAAACGCGGGCGCGAGGTTGTTCCCGACCCAGGACACGGTGCCGATGATGGAGGCGTACAAGCCGGCAGTGATCCAGAATAGGAAGAAGTAGGTGAGCCCAGGGAGCCTTGGGTGTGGGATGGCGAGTAGGGCGGTGTACCCGACTAGAGCGATGGAGAAGGGAATGACGATGAAGACCCATCGCCGCCGGTACTTGTCGGAGAGATACGCAAATAGCAGTGTTGAGCAGGACCCGACGAAGTAGGGTGGAACGGTAAGGAGCTGAGCCTGGGTGGACGAGTAGCCGAGCTGGTGGATGATGGTAGGCGCTGAAAAGTTGAAGCCGTAGGTGGAAATGCAGTTCCCCCAGTACATGACGACCGCGAGGTAGATCTTCCAATCTTTAAGCGCGTCCTTTATAGCGCCCCAGTCGAGCCCGTCTTTCGTGTCCGCCGTCTCTGTCCCGGAGACCCCTTGCTCCCGCTGCATCTGGAGCTTGATAAACCTCTTCTCTTCCTGTGTCAGGAATGACGCGTCATCGAGCGTGTCTGGGAGGGTCCACGGCACGAGGCAGCCAAATAAGACGGTGATGATCCCTTCCAGTATGAAGATCCACCGCCAGCCGCCGAGGCCGCCGACGCCGTCCATGTGCTGGATGCCGAAGGCGAGGAGACCGGAGAAGCTGCCCGCCAGCGACGCGGCGGAGTAGAATATCGCCATCCTCGTCTGCAGCTGCCAGCGGCAGTACCAGGTAGTGACGAGGAAGGTGGCGGCAGGGAAGAAGCCGGCCTCTGTCATACCCAAGAAGATTCGCGTCACAATCAGGTGCTCGTACGACTTGACGAGGCCCTGCAGCGTCATAACCTTGAGTCGACCTTGGGTTAACCATCCGATCTTGTTTTCCAGAGAGATAAAGGGAAGGGGGATAGGTGCCATACTGTGCCCCAGGAGATGACCAGCACGGTAATCCAGCGCGAGGGTTTGGTAAGTTTGAGAACAATGTTGCTCGGAACCTCGAAGAGGCAGTAGGGGAAGAAGAAGACGGTTAGAGCCATGTTATACTGGTGGCCCGTGAGATTGAGCTCCTCGTTCATGCCGGCGACCTTGGCGTTGCCGATATTAGAGCGGTCGATAAAGGACAGGATGTAGAGGATTGTAAGCATGGGGAGGAGCCTATAGTCGATCTTGCGCGCGATCCGTCTGGCCTCATGGCTATCAAACTCGACATGGGCACCCTTCGGGACCGTGGTTAGCTTGAGGATCATGCCTTTCTCTCGAGAGACGATTACGGGATTCCTACCTCTAGTTGTATCTCCTGCCCGCTCACTTCTTCCTTCTCCGTGTCCGTTGGAGTGGAATTTTGTACTCTCCGCGAGAAAAAGGACCGTCCATTTTCGGACATTGTGGTGATGCTTAAGAGCCGGACCTTCAGCTCTATCTGAGTCTTGGTCTGAGAAGGTGGTGAAGCCCTACTTGTTGTAAAGGGCCGGAAGAGATCGTACTTCTTTCTCATGCACTTCCCCGGAGCTTGCCTCATATAGTGTTCAGCCGCTCTCCGCGCTGGAACCTGGGGTAATAATAATTACCGTACTAGGATTCGCCCATCGCCCAATCTGGGGTAGTGTGGGGCCGTTTAAGTCCCGTGGATTTAGATTCCGGGGACACCCTTGGCACTTACATCGCTCTTCGTTGGCCTAGTCCCCGTTCTTACGTCGGCTTTGGTCATGTTTCTAACGTGATATCAAAGGACCATTCCCGCAAGATCCTGCCCATTAAGAGACAGCTATGAGCTAGCGTAATTGCAGTAAGCCTTGTAGGGAAAAGCTTTGGATGCGTTGCATATTGGCAGTATCTCTGGTTCCCGAGAGCTATAGTGGGCTTATGACGATGTCACGTTTATGGCAACTACTTATCCGCGAAGAGACGTTCTTACCGAACAAAGCGTCTATAAACCGCTTAGGTCAATGTTTATATTTTATTAGTTAAGCTCTCTGAATAAATATCATGACAGCAATAACGACCGGGATAATCGTTCCTAAAGGCCCGGCAGCTTCTCCGCCAGTCCCAAGCCGTTCACCTCATCGAAGAGGTCCGTGAGTTCGGCCAGGTGCTGATCGAACTCACGAAAGTGCCACAAAGTCGGCGTGTCAACAGGGGGCTCGTCTGTTAGGGGCTCGCTGCGGGCTGTGGTGCGGGCGGGCCCGAGGGAGGTGTGAAGATATCGCTCCTCGGATTCCTGTTGGTGCAGTAAGCGACGTAAAACAAACAATGCTGAAGTCCAAGTGCCGCGTAATTGCGTATCTAAGAGTTACGAGAATGATTCGAGTGTCGAGCTGGTCCTTGCAGACTGTTCTTGGATTGACTACCGAAGAGTAGGAAAGAATGGATAGATGCATGGTAAGGACGATAGTTTATTTAGAAAGTGACTTCCATGGCTCTCTTGAGTCTCGATAGATCCTCGAGACCCGTTTTCTCTGTGGATCTCTCCCAGGCCCCCAGATCCCAAGTAGGGGCCCCGTGGCTCTAATTTTGGACGGGTCCCTATTGGACCCCCTTCCAGTTATTACGTCCGCTCAAGCCTGTGACAGCGCATACGTTCTCCGAACTCTCACCGCGACGTTTCCGAGACAGGGCATATACTGCTTGGCAGACCTGCTGCTGCCCATGCAATTTTTGAGGCAACAGGGGGCGGGACCCAGGTACTGTAAGTGGACTCCAGCGGAGCGGGAGCGTCGGTCAGGTCAAACCCGGGGATGTGGGGCTCCTCTCGGGATTTAATTCCGTAAAGTCCTCCGGCGGCACGGGACATGCCCCGGGACTCTCATGACCGAGGCAGGGGTCCCGGGAGGCGTCGCCTTGGCCGCGCCCGTTGCGCGTTCGAATTCCGCTATGTCGGCACGAAAAGTGCATCAGAGCCCGGAACTGCTTGTCTTTGTTTTGTACATGGCACTTTTAAGCCGCAGCAGTTGTCACTGACATGATCAACTCCAAACCCACACATCCGGACAACTGGCTGCTCTAATTACCCAAGATCCGCAAGCAGGGCTTCATCACTTAAACGCTATGGCACGGCCAGAGGTCATAATCCTCGGGGGAGGCGTTGCGGCAATCGCCATGGCCCATACTCTAAAGTGGAAGCTCGGGCTCAGCAACTTCACTGTAAGCGTCGTATCTCGAGCCGTGGCCAGTCTGATCCAGGGCTGACACTTCAACTCCCTAGATATATGAGAAGCGCGAAGGCCCTGGCGGTACCTGGGTGGCGAACACGTACCCCGGCTGGTATGTGCATGTATCCGCTTGGCCGCTCACCATGGTATCCGTTGATTATGGAAACGGAGACTAACTCGAAGACCCTGCAGTGGCTCCGATGTACCGATTCACCTATACTCGTTCAGCTTCAATCTCAACCCAGACTGGACTCAGGCCCTCGCCGACCAGAAGGAGATCCTCCAGTGTAAGACACAATGTCCTGCGGGTGTGCCCTTGCGTGCCCTGCCGAGTGCTAAGAAGAAACATCCCAGATATCGAGTCTACCGTAGACAAGTTTCAGCTCCGCCACCACTTCCGTTTCGGAAAGGAATGTCTGGGCGCCGAGTGGCAGGACGACGGCTGGAACGTCGTGTTCCGCGACGTCGCGACCGGCAGCAAGTTCACCAAGCGATGCGATATCCTCCTCTCGGCCGTTGGCGGGTTCCAGAAGCCCCGCGACGCCCGCTTCCCGGGAATGGATAAGTTCAAGGGCGAGATATTCCACACGGCCCAGTGGAACCACTCCTTTGACTATACCGGCAAGCGGGTCGCTGTCGTGGGGAACGGTTGCAGCGCGGCGCAGGTAGTCCCGTCTATCGCACCCCGCGTCGAGAAGCTCACGCAGTACGCCCGCAGCCCGCAGTGGTACCACCCACGGCCGAATAAGGTCTTCTCTAGTTGGGAAAAGTTCTGTTTCCGCTACGTGCCGCTACTTCAGCGCTGGCACCGTCTAGACCTCTTCCTCAAGACCGATAACCTCGCTTCCGTCTACGGACCGGACGAGAGGCAGGTTAAGCAGAGGGAGGCCATCGAAGAGGAGGCGAGGCAGTACATCTACAGCCAAGCGCCCGAGAAGTACCATGATTTTATTGTGCCCGACTTCCCCCTCGGGTGTAAGCGGAGGATCTACGACCCTGACTACCTTGCGACGTTGCGCCGCGGAAACGTCGAGTTGCTGCCAGAGGGTATTAGGGAGGTTACCGAGACGGGAATCATCAGCGAAAAGGGAAAGTGGGACGAAGTTGACGCCATCATCTTAGCTACGGGCTTTGAAGTCACTTCGTTCCTCGCGCCTATGAAGATCGTCGGCAAGACCGGCACGTCTCTTGAGGAGCAATGGGATGCGCACCGGGGCTCCCAGGCCTACATGGGCACCTTCGTCCACAACCACCCCAACTTTGCCATGCTGTCAGTCGATCCAATCAGAGGCTTTTGCCTTGGGACCTCGGGCTAGCGTATACTGACTCCCTGCAGGTTCGGCCCTAATACATTCCCGGCCTTCAACTCCGTCATCTACGCCATCGAGGTCCAGGTCGCCTATATCTCCCAAGCCCTCATAAAGCCAATCCTAGACGACTACGCCTCCACCATCGAGGTCGACGCGGAGGCCGAGGAGAGGTGCGTCCGGGGACTCGACGACGAGCTATCCGTGACGGTCTTCTCTGCCGGGTGCAGCAACTGGTACATCAACAAGGCCGGGCGCAACTCGGCGGCGTGGCCCGGGCTAGCGTCGACGTTCTGGAGGGCCACCATGTTCCCGAGGTGGAAGGACTTTGTGATGAAAGGCGGGTCGGGCTGGTGGCCTCTCCGAAAGGCTGTGAGGATTTTGTCACGCCGCTCGTCAATGATTGTGCTGGCTGCTTTGGCTGCTGTTGCGGGAAGGCTCCTGGCGTCGTCGTCGGGGTCAGTCCCAGAGTCTGCTCTTGCAATCTTTAGTCACATAAAGCTCCCCGAGGTGAGTACGGAGAAGATAAAGATGTTGCTCGGATATGCGCCATCCATGGCATGATACACTAGTTACTAGATAGACTCGGGCATGGTCTCATATATATATCTCAATTGCCACTTTCAACTGCGACGACCATGGCGAGTGGCATGGGAATCGCGCCGCTGGACTGGGAGAGCGGCCTTACTTCAATCCGTATAGCAAGTTCAGGAGAGCCTCCTTGGCCGAAACGAAGGCGTAGACGCCGAACTAAGCGGATATCAGTAGCGCTAGCCAGACGACGAAAACTCCGTGTGAAGCTCATGACACGAAGACTGGACGATGTTCAAGACCTAGATGCCGTCGGCGTGCATAGATGCATGGCTATTTAGAGCCCTCTATGGGTTCGGCCAGCTCGGCGACTCAAGTCCGAGGTCATGACGAGGTGCTTCAGACGGCTTCGCGCGGAGGCCATGGTTCCCGACTCGGTGGTCCGCAAGTGCCTCACCCTGAGCAAGCAGAGATACGTCCTGGAGCAGGCCATCACCGTGGAGGTCGGCCCGTCCGACGACCTCGGCAACTGGCGAGCCATAGTGTGGCTCGACAATAGCAGGGACCCTGGAGTCTAGCCCGCGGCCCATCTGGATATTTGCCGCGACGGCGGCTCCCGTGCTTGTGCTCTCTTACGTGATTTACAAGTGAGACGGCTTGGTGAGGCTGTGGAGTAGAGCGGATTCCGAGAGAGGCAGCACGACTGTTTAGACGTGACCCTCGGCAAGCGTAGCTTCTGCTCCTTGGATTAGATTTGGGTGCGGCGCGGGGGAAATCACCAATTTCCGTGGCGTTGATATCCAGAGTGATGATGTCCGTCGACGGCCAAAACGAGAGGGTATATTCTAGCGTATACGAAACGAAAAGGAATAGGAGATCTATATACAAAGGAAACACAGACAACACTGCGACAGTTCCACTCCCTCACAAGAGGACGTAGAGAGAACAGATCTAGCGCAACGTTAGCAACGACCACCGACACAAACCACCAAGGAGCACCCGGGAAACTCACCGTACTAAGCCCCAGAATCATAGAACACCAAAACATGGCGTTATTCAGCGTCTCCCGCCCCCTAACCCACCTCGTCCGCTGCAGCATCACAATCGGCAGCTGCAGCATCTGGCACACAAACCCATAACCCCTAATCTTCTTCGATATACACCCCATGACAATCTCGTGCCCCACCGCCGAGATCAAGAAGGTCATGACGGTCGCCATCGGGCGGCCCATCTTCTCCCGCGAGGCGCTGTAGACGTGGCGCCGGAGGAACGAGTACACGGGCACGTTCCACTCGCGGGAGAACTCCATCCAGTCGGTCGAGTTCCACCAGTCCGAGTAGAAGTGGCGGTCGGCGAAGCGGGTGATCTCGGCGAAGGAGCCGAGGACGTACTCGAAGATGACGAGGAAGACGAGGAGGAAGGTCACGGTGAAGGGGAAGAGGAGCCAGGAGACCGTCTCGGCGAGGATGAGGAGGGCCTCTGACGCCGAGGGGGCGAGGGACGGGTCCGGGGGGTTCAGGCGCGCAGAGGCCTCGGTTAGGACGGGGAGGATGAACTCCTCCGAGACGATGGTGAGGAGGAAGATGCAGACAAAGGTCGCGACGGTCTTCCAGAAGAGCGCGACCCAGTCCACGGACGCGGTGCGCGGGTACTCGAGCTCGTAGCAGAGCGTCGGGCAGAGGAGGTAGTCGAAGTGGTTGCCCCACGAGAGGTTGCGCGGGTACGTGACGTTCCCCACGGGACTGGTAAGCTCGCGCGCGAGGTCCTCGCGCAGGTGCTCGACCTCCTCGTCCGAACCCCACGACGCCTCGGTCCCGTCGCCGTGCTTGCCCTCGCAGAGCGAGGCGCGCTTCGGGTCCGCCGTCCGGTAGTCCGGGTCCTCGGGCGCAGGGTACAGGTACGCAGGGGCCCGCGACGCGGTGGAGGGGTCGTCGAGGGCGCGGAGCCGCTGCTCCGTCTCGCAGAGGTGGCCGTTGTAGAACGCGTACGAGTGCATCTTCATCAGCAGCGTCATGGTGTGCAGCAGGAAAAAGACCTGCGCGGTCCACGTCCAGTCGAACAGGAACGGCACGGCGACCCAGAACGCCAGCCAGAGCGCCTGGTACCCCGCCTGCAGCGCCATGCCCCCGCGCTTCCACGTCCAGAGCGACCCCGGCCCCGCGGCGCGGAAGAGCCGCTGCATGGGTAGCGCGACGGCTGTGGTGGCCACCATGAGGAAGTCTGCGAGGGCGAGCTGGCGCAGCTTGATGGTGAAGAGGGCCCAGATGCGCACGCGCATGGGGTACCCCGTGTCCTTGATGTTGCGCAGCATGGTCGTGATGGCCAGGATGCACAGCCCGACCCAGAAGAGCGTGTAGAAGCCGTGGAAGTCGGTGTAGTCCGAGTTGGGGTCGAAGTGCGAGACGCGCTCGGTGTAGTCGATCGTCGGGAAGATGCGGCGCCGGCGGCGGTGCTCGGCGCGCACGAGCTTGCGGGCGTCGAAGAGGGAGTGGTCCGAAGGGAGGGCGTCGTCGGGGAGGGGCGTCGAGGTGCCGCTGCGGGGGTTAGTATGGACGGGGCATTGGTATGGCAGACGGGCGGCGTACCTGGGGGTCTCGGAGGACGATGTCCTGTCGGGGGAGTCGCGCAGGCGAGCGCCGGCCAACTTCGCCGCGGCCTCTCCGCTGGAGATGCCGCCGTTCTGCTTGCCGGCGCGCGCGCGCAGGCCGGCATCCTGCGCCGCGCCGCTCCGCGCGGGCCAATCGGCAGAGGTCGCCATCGTGATGTCTCAAATATGCGTATCGTCCGGTGCAGTAATTGTTCGGAAGAGGCGAACGAGGAGAGTGTGTGTTTGTTCGAAAAAGGGGCGAGATTAAGGAGCCGTTTCGATCAGACCGGGATCACGTTGCCACTCTGGACTCGGCGGGTCGTGCGCCTCGAGATAAAACAACGTGGGAGCTGCTCGCCTTTTAGAGGTCGCAGGGCAAACGGGGCATCGCGCCAGCGTTTTCCCATCCATCCAGCTGTGGCAATGCTCCGGGAGGAATGATCGTCGGTATCACCGAAGGACGCGGTGGGCGAAAAATAAGAACGGAGATGGGAAAGGGGGATGGGATGAAAGGTGGGTATCGAATCAGGGCCGGGTTTGGAGGGGCGAGCTTGGATCCTGGTTAATGATGATGTCGTCGACGCGCAGCGGGGATGTGGGGCCAAGGTACCGCCGGACAAGTACGGCGTATCCGTGGGTTCCGTGCGAGTGAATTACCTGATTTGAGGCCCCAAACTTAAGTCGATGTGAGCCTTGAAGCTGGCGAGCCCCCAATCAGGACTCGAGCAGGGGCAACTACACCAGGCTGCCAGGTTCTTTGCGTGCGAGATGACAGCGGAGCCGCGTAAGTTGCGACGACCATCGCGGCTGCTACCCTGGCGCAGCGAGCACTGCCGGCGTCTTACGCATCCCGCAGCATCGAGATGCCACAGTATACGGTCCGAGCCTCGGTCGGTCCCACAGCCTCCCCACTGACGATATTCCTTCTAAGCCGGGAGGACAATCCGTCCATCATCTCCCAACCGAGGTTTACAAGCAAAGCGTCCACGTAGAACATAGCTGTAGCTGGCGCCGTCGGGTTCCTCGGGTTCCTCGGTGTCTCGGAGCGATGACGCCCCCCCGCCCCCACTAAGCACCGGACATTGGGAGCTTACGTCTGCTGAGCCGGACACCGGGGGTAGCACGGCGCCCTGTATCCTCGGGGGCATCGGACCCGAGGACAACCATATGTAAGAGAGGTCGGCCGAGGACAAATAGGACCTACTGAGGAATTCTCGGTGACCCCTCCCCTTCGCGCTGATCGAAGAAGTGGTGTTGTGTTTCTTTGACTGGTGGGGTTTGAAACGTGCTATGGCCCCGAACCCACGGGGGCTAACGCCGGACGCTACGGAATACGCGGTAAGAGTTCAATCTCACGATAGTCGATGACCGCGTATCGATACGCGTATATCGTATCAGGAATTTCAGAAAGACCCAGGCCGAGACGCCACGGGTCGTTTCAACGTTATTTACGGGGACCGCTATTTATAGATGGTCGGGTCCTCCTCTTTTGGGTAGCCCCGTCCTTGGCCCCCGGCCTTCTGTCGAGGAATCGCCCGGGGGGTTGTCTATACGAGGTAAATTTGAGTGAGAGTTGGTAATCTCCGGGCGACGGCCCGGGGTTCGGCGGATATGGGGGTCTAAAGCAAACCCTTAGGAGCGGGAGTACCTCAGAAGCCGGCGGTCAACCGGAGTTCATCAAAGCTGTGTCGGGTGTTAGTCTCGAGCCCCGATACCCCGGCACCGGAGACCGCACCGGGACCGGGGCTCTCAGCAACTTCAGATCGCCGTTCACCCCATCGTGAGAATCCCGTCTTTCCAGTAGCCCACCTCATCCCATTTCTCTAGTAACTCACCCCAGCCCTGCCGCGGCTCCGAACCGGCGACCATCTTCAGACGAAAGGGCCGTCACACGGCGTCCAGGGCGCCGCGTCGAGGTGGGACGGCGCGACACACGCGCACGGCACCACATGCCCGTGGCCCCGGAGGGCCGCCGAGTTGCGGCGTTCCGGCAGTTGTTGGGGAGGTGGCCTCCATGTCCTGGGCCTCGCTTGGGGATCGCTTGGGGGGAGGGATTGCCCTGGGGGGGGATGGGGTTGAGGCTTGGTGGGTTTACTAGATGGCGTGGTACGGGCGTCTTTGGGGGTTCGTGGCGTCCGGGAGCCTTTATGCCGGCTTTTTCCTAGCGGGTCTGGGTCAAGTAAGAATTTGGGCGTAGACACATTCTTCTAGCAAGTTGTCGGCCAGTATGCTTGTATATGCCCCTTCCTGGAGGAGCCTCCGTCATGTTCCTAAATTCCGTGAGTCTAGCCGTTAACCCCGTGGTCCTAAAAGCACTAAAATTACGACCGTTGACCAGCACCGTGTTCGCGCCCCCAGGCCGTGGACGCCCCAATAACACCCCGCATCCCCGCAGCTGCAGGGCCCCACCCGCGGGGGCCAGCGGCGGCCCGTCACATCGTGGCCAGCGGAATGCGCCCGTGGGTTCTCGGTGTGATTGAGGCTCGCGCGTGCACTGGGGAAGGCGAGCCGAGATTTAGTTGCTGCCATGGCGCATACAGGGGCTCTCTGCGATGCTTTGGGGTGGTGTTTCTTGCACCTCGAGACCAAGCGGCCCATATGTCTCGAAATTGCTTGTACCGATACTCGGTATGATTGGAGGACGTGGCATACTTGGAAGTCACTGTACGACCGTCCAGGTTGGTCGAGCTTACAGCTCTCCGCCCTCAAAAGCAATTCCCCGATCGAGTAAAACACAAAAACATCTCGGTAATCCCACGAAATTAGGGGTATCAGGGCAATCTCAACAGTTGCCGGTCGGCGTGTCGCCTGGGTCGCATAGTCCCCCGCCCGGTGATACAGCGTCGCGGCGCGGACAGCAGCTCGGCTACAACATACACGTCGATTCGACGTCCCGGCAGCAGTGGAGGCCGTGTGAGATAAAACGGCGCCGCTCCATCCCATTGTCGGAACCTGCAAGCCCGCATCCTCATGTCGCCATGCATCATGTATGACACCACCCCAATCCGGAACCCTCATCTCGCGTCGGTTTTCGTGTCCTCTCGACAATCCCTACCTGTGCCCAGCAGGTCCCGCGCCCCTCTTCTGCCCGTCGATATCGGCGTCTTCTTCCTGCCTTTTTGCTCGTATTGCAGCGAACAGTCCAGATACCTGCATCTGGGCCCGGTTTAATCCTCACATTCTGCCGCATCCGGACATATCTGCATTATCCGCATCGCTCGCCGTGACATCGGTCGCTCCTGCTGAATACGCGACCTGCCGCCATCTCACTTCTTGGGCGGTCTCGACTCGCACAAAGGCCCTCAGGTACCGTACCTGAACTCAATACCCGGCCACAACCAGCATGGCATGACGGCTTCTTTCCCATCCCATCACTCCCCCCATCTCACGCTTCCATCCTGCCCGCTCGCCCCTCACGCTCTGCCGCCCCCGCCCCTTCATCCTCGGGCTTCTCGCCACTCGCTCTCCGGACGTCGACCCAATTGACCCCCGTCGACAAGGGACCTGGCTTTGTGCGCGCCTTGATTCCCGACCGGCGGCCTGAGCTCCCCGGATACTGCCTCGAGCGCACCGACTGGAGCATCGCGAGTCGCGAGCGCGTCGCCCGCCATGGCTACCGGTCGAGATGGCGAGGTTTACGCTACGGTTCGTCGCCCCCTTTCCATCACCTGTTCCGATGCCCTCAGTCCACCGTTCCAGTTATCTGCCACCGCATTAGCGGCAGCCACTTCATGTAGCATCGCGCGCTATCCTCTTTGTTAAATAGCTTCTTTCGCTGTGCTCAGGGTTGTGGCTGAAGCGTCCCCGAACCCAACTACGTCATCCGAGCCGAGCTCCCTGCGCTGTGGAGAACTCTTGACTGACCGAGCTGCTTGCTGCCTCCGTATAGCTACTCTTGAGCGACACCTACCTCCCAGGTAAGCGGCCTGGCATCGATTCCGCTACCTCGAGAGACTCCCGTCTAACGGTTGACAGGCGCCCTTGTTCTTGCCCACTCGCTGCTTGACAATGGGACCACCAGGAAGCTCGCCGTCCTCGTCACCGAGGATACGGTCTCCCGCGAGGCCATCGCCCAGCTCGAGGTTAGTATGCCCTTAGGAGTCTCCGGTCGCGATACCCAAGTGCTCACCCACCAGACCGTCTTCCACTACGTCATCCCCGTCCCTCGAATGCAAAACGGCCGCCCCCAGAACCTCGAACTCATGAACCGCCTCGACCTGCACTCGGCCTTCACCAAGATCGCCCTCTGGCAACAGACCCAGTTCTCCAAGATCGTCTACGTCGACGCCGACATCGTCGCCTACCGCGCCCCCGACGAGCTCTTCGACATCGACGCCCCATTCTCCGCCGCGCCGGACATCGGGTGGCCCGACATCTTCAACACGGGCGTCATGGTTCTGACGCCCGACCTCGCCGAGTACGACCGCCTGCGTGCCATGGCCGACGCCGGCGAGTCCTTCGACGGCGCCGACCAGGGCCTGCTCAACATGCACTTCGGCGCCGACTACAACCGCATCAGCTTCACCTACAACGTCACACCCTCCGCCCACTACCAGTATATTCCCGCCTACAAGCATTTCCAGTCTAGCATTAACATGGTGCATTTCATCGGCGCTCAGAAACCCTGGTTCCAGGGTCGCCCGGGTGGCGCTCCCTCGACTAGTAATAGTAATGACGGTTTCGAGGTGTCTCCCCACGAGAAGATGACGGGGGCGTGGTGGGATGTGTACGACCGGCACTATAAGCCGAGTGAGGTAAGTCTTGAGTGGATTACTCGCGCTTCGTTACCCCATGTACTTGGTCTAACTGCTGCATCAGGATCGCTCGCCGACCCCCCAGCAAGATGCGAAACTTGTACAGTATCTAGTCAAGGGGGAGTTCGACCCTTCAAGGGGGGCAACGCCGGGCGACGGTGGACACCGTGAGCCGCCTCAACTGGTTGTCATCCAAGAATCTTACCATGAGCCTCACGCGAGCCTCGGTGGTGATGGGGGCTATCATCCTCCGCCCGTGGTAGTAGCCGATCACGTCCCACCTCCTTTAGACATTCCGCAGAGCACCCTTCGCCACGACGACCAACCCAGGGATGGCAGAGGGCAGTCGGAGTCTGAGCCCATTGAAAGAACGCATCGCCCGCCTCCGCCACCCATGGAGCCCGTCTGGGACGCTTCCAGGTGAGTTTCCGTCCTGTTGGTGCCGTCCACACCGACCCTCGCCCACTAACACAGCACAGGCAAGCACCTCCGGCACACTCCAAACCGGAGGCTCCAAATTTCCCCGACAGGAAATACGAGATTTCGCTAGACTCGGCCTCCTTCGTCCCTCCTGAGCGGTACCCCAGCCCGCCGAGGGGCATGTGGTACGATATCCCCCGAGAACGCCCGGAGCCGCAGCAGCAGCCAAAGCCCATATTCCCCTGGGAGGACCACCGCCCACCGCCGACCAGAGTGTTTAGCCCCGCATACGTCACGCCCCCGTTGAGGAAGCCCGAAGTGCGGCCAGAGCCCGCGAAGAAGCGGCCGGAAGTACGGCTAGAGCCCGCCATCAAGCGAAGAACTAGTCCCCCTCCCGCCGACAGCGAGCCCGAGCCGGCGAGTCCCGTCTCGAGCACGCGGAGCGTCAGGTTCCACGACGAGGACGAGGAGATTGACATACCCGCCGCCGGATCTCCCCTCCTGGATCTCGAAGAAGAGGGAACGTCTCTACCGGAGCTATCAGTATCCCCCCAGTCGCCGGAGCCTATAGAAGGGACTCCGGTTCCGATTGCTGAGTACTGGAACGCCTCGTCCGCCGCGAACGCCTGGGACGACGTGCCCGGGATCCGCAGGTACATCGAGCGGGTCATCGACCAGACGGGCCTCGGCGGCAGGCGCAGGACCGAAGTCCTGCGGTCGAGGATGGTGCTCGACGGGGACTCGGTCCACCTGGAGGAGGGCCCCCCGCCCACGCGGCAGCCTAGGCACGGCTTCTTCAAGGCCACGGACTTTCCCGGCCCCGACGAGCGGCCTAGTCTGCCCGTGACGCCAGCCCTCCCGACGACGCCGCGCGAGGGGTGGCGGCATTCGCGGCGAGAGGAAAGGGAAGAGGAGGCCCCCAGGGAGGGGGAGTCGCCGCCGCCACGGTCGGGACCGCTCATCGAAGCGGAGGGGGTCCCCCGGCAGAGCGAATGGGTATGTGTGCACGGGCGGCGGTGGGGGCCCCGCGACTGTCTTTGTGTCCTGGCTAACGTGCTGCGGCACCACAAGAACCCCGTGGAGCAGCTGGCGCGGCTGGCGGAGGAGCCGGAGGAGCTGCTGAGGAGGCTTTCAGAGGACGCCGAGGGGGTCCCGGAACGGGAGTTTGTGGGGAGCTCGGAGGGGTTGTCGGGGAAGAGGGGGGCTGTGAGGGTGTCGGAGGAGGCGAGAGCTGGGAAGACGGGGGGCGGTGGACAAGCGGGGGCAGGTGCCCAGGAGAAGGAGACGCCCCTCGTCGCTCCCGTGCCGCTGAAGAGGCGGCCTGCTGATCCGGTGGGGAGCCTGGAGGCCGCGTCGTCGCTGGAGGGCGGGGCGGCCGGGAGGACGCCGACGTTCTCGGAGGTTGTGGGTAAGGCTGCGGGTCGGGAGGGGGAGGGCACCGCTGCCAAGGGCCCTGCTATTACGGGTGCTGTTGCTAAGGGCACTGCTGCTAAGGAGGGTGGCTCTAATGGAGGCGCTGCTGCTGCTAAGCGTACTGCTGCTGTCGAGGGAGTTGCTGCTAAGGAAAGCGCACTTGATAGTGCGGCACGGGGAGGGGCAACCGAGGTCTTGGATATTTAGGCTGGGTGTGAGGGAAGTGACAGGAAGAAGGGGGGCCGAAGGGCAGGGGTTGGAGAGGTGGAGGGAGAGGGGGTTAGGGTGGCTAAGGGAGTGAGGGAGTGATTTATATCCTAGTTGCATCGATAATGACTATTGAACGTTCCTGGACTTTTTGCTCACTTCTTTACCCTCTTGGACCTCGTGATGGCTCCCAATGACCCGAGTCACGACAGCGCACGTCTAATATCTTGCCGGGTAGAAGTACCGGGGAATATAGACGAACGAGGGTGACGTGAGGCGAGACATGGTTAATGTTATACTGCTGATGCTGATGTTAGCCGTGGCAGTGATGGCGACGGCGGAGATGATGGAGAAGGGGGTGGGGATGAATATGAAGATGGAATAGACAAGCAATGCCTTCGCTAAAACCTAAAGCTAAGAATACAAGTTGTAAGAACAGTCCGGACGCCGCACACCCGCTACACCGCATCTCTCCCCCCCGCCCCGGTCCCGGTCCCCATCTCGGGCATCGTCCGAGGACCTTGCTTCGCTTCGCTACTAAGGGTATTTGTTTCCACTCTTCCACTCTCTCCCCACTAACACTCACACCCACTCACGCCTCTCGCACAATGATCGAATACTCGTATGCTCACTCATCCGCGTCCTCGAGACTAACGGCCCGACCCTTCCCCTTGTCCTCCTTCTCACCGCCCTCTTCTCCACCTCCCACAGCCGCCTCGACGTTCTGGGGCTCCGCGGTCTTCTCCTCGCTCTGGGTCTGGGACTCCTCGGTCTTCTCACCGCCCTGAGCCTCGCTCTTGTTATCCTGGGGCTCCTCGGTCTTCTCTCCGCTCTTCCCCTCCTCGGTCTTCTCTCCGCTCTTCCCCTCCTCGCTCTTCCCCTCCTCGCTCTTCCCCTCCTCGCCCCCACTCTTCTGGCTTCCCCCGCTCGCTCCACTCTCGCCCCTCGCTTCATCCCCCTGGCCCTGGCGCTGCGCCGAGGGAACCTCGGGCGTTGCGCCCCTTGACTGCGGGAAGAACTGCGATGTCCCGCCCCAAGTGGGAAGCACGGGGTTCGGCGCCAGCACGGGGATCCTCTGTCCCTCTGGCGCGCCTGTGCCACCCGTTGCACTCGTTGTGCTCGTCCCTCCGCTACCACCCGCTCCACTAGCCCCGCCCGCCTCCGCAGTCTGCGCCGTCGGCGTCCCCGACGCCTGCCCTTCCATCCTATTAAGCGGCAGCATAGACCACCCAGGCGGCAAGACAACACCGTCAGGGAGCTCCGCACTACCGGACGGTATCGCAGTCGTGCTCGGCGGCGCGGCGAACCTCGTCAGATTATTTCCTCTATAGGGATACGAGAACGGGGGGAAAGACTGTGAGTGAGGGGGTGGCGTCCGAGCATGCCCCGCCGGGGGGAAATGTTGCGGCAGTGGCATCTGATGGGGATTCGGGACCTGCGGCGTAGGGGTCGTGGACTGTGAGCGCGTCGGGGCGGGGTTCTCCATCTGCTGATGGAGCTGGCGGAGCCGGGCCAGCTCGGCGAGGAGGAGCTGCGCCGTCTGGAGCTCCTGCTGCATAATCTGGAGACTCTGGTACGACGTTACCTCACGATTCACCAAGTGGTCAAACTCGGGTGAGAGGATCTGCGACGTAGAAGGGGCCGCCGGCTGCGTGGCAGCCGCTCGTGCCGGAGCCGCCGGTGCCGCGCCCTCGGCCGGGCCCCTAGCCGCTGCACCTACACCCCTATTCAGCAGCGCATTGAGCGCCTGGGGGTCCCGGAGGTCGTGTCTAGTAAACTCCACCCTGAACGGACCCAGGTTGAACGTCCTCTGTCGCGGCGCCGGCGGACGGGCACCACCATCCCCGCCGGGTCCGTCGTTCGGCTGGGCGGGGGCTTGCCCCTGCGCCGCTTGCGGCCGCGGCGCCTGTCCCGGCTGCCGCGGTTGCGGGCCCTGGGCAGGCTGTTGCGCAGGGCGGTTCTGGATATTCTGATTCTGATTATTCTGGTTGTTTTGTGCCGGCGGGTTCCCCTCGGTGAGGACAGGCGTCCGGCACGTGGGGCACACCTGCTGCCGCTCAAGCCAGCTCTTGAGACACCCAAGGTGGAGGATATGCCCGCATGACAGCTTCTTCGGCCGGGTCCTTTCTATGGCACCGGGGTTGGCTACCGGGTCCCACGGCCGCATGTCCTCACGGCATATTATGCACGTGTCCTCCCTGCCGAGGTCATCCGCCGAGGCGTCCGGGAGCCGGCTCATGCTGTGCATGGCCCTCCGGTACTTGAGGAGCGACGACAGTCGCTTAAAGAAGGCGCTCGCGGTCAGGTAAACGTCCCTAATGATGTGGACCGGGAGCCCGTAGAACATGAGAAGTACGGTAAAGAAGGCCATGTATATGGATAGTTTGATAAAGTCTGTCTCGTTAGTAGTTGCACTAACGCAGGGGTTAAGGTGGCATACCGATTACAAGCTCGAGGACAAGGATCCACTGTCCCTTGGCTTCCCAGCCCGGAACCTCAATGTCAAGCTCGTCAATGTCGTCCGGGTTCGGCACGTCGCGCTCGGCCACGGACGGCTCCCTGCCCGCCGCGACGTCTTCCTCCCGCTGCCTCAGCATCTCTGTCCGCTGCCTGCGGACCTCGGCCCTCCGCTCGGCCAGCCGCGTGCTCGTCTGCGCCGCGACGATCTGGGCGTCGATCAAGGTGAGGAGATAGCGTGCATTCGTCCGGAGCGACGACGCCGTCAGGACGGCAAACTCAAAGAGGAACATGACCATCATGTTGGGGCGGGCCTGCTGCACGACGGTGCTGATGCTGTACCGCAGCAGCCATATGCCGTACAGGGTATTCATCATGAGCGACACGACGAGGCGGCCGTGGAAGAGGCGCGGGTTCGCGGGCGGCTGCTGCTCCAGGACCTCGAGGCGGCCGTCGCCGATCCAGCCCCAGACCTTGCCCGTCACGAGGAGCGTGAACATGACGAGGAACCAGGCGCCTATCTCCTCGCGGAATATCGTCATGGCCAGGCACGTCTCGGTGATGGCGACCCAGGCGCGGTCGGACAGCTGGTCGACCTCGATGGCGCGCAGCTGGCCGAAGCAGAGCCTCTGGAGGCCGTACATGAAGGCGCCGTATAGGATGTAGATGAAGTTGACGAGGGCCTGCGGTCGGGTTAGCGGGGTGTCGGGTGGCGGGTTCGGAAACGCATCGAGGGGACGCACCAGGAGGCAGAAGTTGCTTTCGGAGAGGTAGACCATGGCGGAGTAGAAGTTGGCCCGCTGGTGGAAGGCCGAGAGGACGACGGAGACGGCGAGGGCCGTCGAGGCCTGGGCATGTTAGCTTCATTGAACATGAATTTTGGTGGATGGCATCTGCAGGAGACTCACCCCCGCGTACCAGGCCAGCCTCATCCTGGGGACACGCGAGCTCAGCAGTGGTATTAGCTTCCCCGCGGGAACGTCGGAAGCGCGAAAGATGCTGGAATCAGTTAGAGAAGATGGTGTGTCATCGCCATGGTGGGCCCGTCGGAGCGTTGGGTTTTGCGTCGCAGGATGGCGAGCAGTCGGGACTGATAAGAGCGTGGAATGGAGCTGTGAGGAAGCTTCGGCTACGGAGGACAAACGTCAGATCTGATGTTGCCATGTGTCGCTGTCGGGGGAGCTCCTTCCTGATTCGCCAAGTGGTGGCACGTGACACCCCGCGACGGAGCTTCACTTAACCGTGCTGCGCCTGCCCCACATGTCACGGACGCCACCGCGGAGTTCACCGATCTCACCGATCTCAGTCAACGCCTGCTCACAGGTGCATCTACAATATAGGCACCGAGAGGCGCGATGAAGGCATCCGCTACTAACCTACAATCAGTATCTACCTTTATCATCTCGAATTTGGTGTTTGATGTCGACCGAGTGTGAGCTCTTCATCTCCGTCCAATGGACGTATAAACGATCGTCATCCTCGCGCCATCTCCAAAGCCGCCCCACAGATCGCGCCCGCTCCCACCCACCCCCAAACACCATCCATACCCGCCGGCCTCCAATGCCGAGAACCCCCACATGGCAGCCCTCCCGATAATGACGCCGGCGCTCCTGTCGTCCCTCCGGCGCCACCCGCACCTCCCGCGCAACGCCTGGCCCCTCATCGCCGCCACCGCGCTCTCCGCCCTCAACCGGCCCGACGAGATCCCCGGCGTGTACCGGCACGCGCTGGAGCACGGGCAGGGGCCTGCGGATGCGGAGCCCGCGGCCGAGGAGCAGCTCGCCATCTCGAGGCGGGTCCGGGAGGCGCTGGTCAAGTCTGCTTCTATAAGCGGGTTGCCAAAGGTGAGTCCCGCTTCGCCACCGTCTAGCTACGTGTGAGAGAGACGTAATGAGTACATGTAGACTTCTGCGGATATCTGACGTCGGACAGGCCATCAACGCCCTCTTATCTCTCAAAACTGCTACCCCCGAACATCTTCTCGATGACCCAGGTATTCCATCGCCCACCAACCGCGCCGCCGAGCTCCACGACACGCCGCCTGCCCAGATTCTCCGCCGCGGCCAGGCCTTCTTCGACGCCATCTACGGCAGGATTTCGCGGCGCGTCATGGGTCGCTTAGACCACTGCGGAACTGAGGACCTAGGCCTCGCGGCGCGGGTCGCTTACGGGTATGGGCTCAGCAATGTGAGCGTGTTGTCGGGGGTTGAGACGTCTTTCGTGCTTATCGCGGGGCTGATTCCGCAGGATGTCAGTATCTCCTTGTCTCTCTTTCTATTCTTGGTTTAGTTGCTGACTTGGACTTGGCGATAGGTGAATCCCCAGTTAAAGGGGCATCTAAGGGGAGCGCTGAATGGGGGGGCGACGGTGGAGGAGGTGAGGGCTGTTAGGGAGGTTACCATTCGTATCTGTGAGGCGGCGGGAATGAGGAGGATAGGGGAGGATGAGCCCGGCGGGTGGGGATGGAGGAGCGAGGTTTCGAGCGTGTGAGACTGCCCTCGCTGGCATCGTACTTTTCTCGGGTCTTCGAGATGCTCGGTCTCGGGGTTGGGCGCCTTGTAAGTCCCTACCGACGGGTTCAAAGCCGCGGAGCGTGGGCTGTCGCCTTGTATATCATCCTACCCCTACGAACTCCTGGGAATAAGCCCGCCCAGATACTCGAGCGCCCACCCTACCATCCACCGGCCCTCTGTAGACACTTCCCACGTAGGACGCCCAATCCCTGGGCCGAGCCTTTCGGGAAACGGGCAATACCGACTACTCAACAGCCGTGGCCCAGGAAGTCCCTCTCCCGGGCCTAAAGTTCATAGCTCTCGTCACCTTACATACGACCGTAGCTCGCGCAGTGTGGGTCCCTTCCGCTCCCCTGGGAATAAACCGCGAGGCGCCGGCTTGTGGTTGGGTCGGTGACGACCAGCGAATGCCTGGTGCTGCATCCCTTTTTCCATCTCCTATATTTAACTCGTACTTCTGCCTGGATTCCCTCTCCATTTGGAGTGCCCTAAGTTCGGAGAACCTCACCGAGTCCTCGAAAGTTTTCCGAGCCGGAACTCCCGGCAACCCCCCGACCAGCCACGGGCACCCACCGGCGGAGATGATGAAATTAGACATCCCCCGCTCGTGTCGGCGCACCGTCGTATACCACTCACATCTATAAACACTTTCCAAGATTAAACCCGAGGACTGTAAAACCTAGATCTGTCCAGGTTCCTGCTCCGCATACCCGCATCCCGCATTCAATAGTCCATGCCACCACCCGCGCCTCTCTCCATCCTCGGGTCCGCGCCCTTTCTATAATTATATAGTGGGGCAGTGGGTGGAGGGTGCTCTAGATTACACGATAGTTTGGATAGATTAACAGACACACCCGGCGGAAAGGTAGGAGGGGGAGGAGAGGGGGGAGTGGAGGTGGGTGCCATCGGCTGTTTGGCGTGTCTGGCGTGGGATTACACGGCGCGCGTATATAGGCGAGTCACGCGGCGGCGTTCGGGGCTCGTTAATTCGTAGGGGCCATTGTGTTTCCGCGTGCTACTTGTACGCTTGGGGTGAGAACCACTGTTCGCGAGGCGTGTCTTGGGGGATGTTGTGGGACGGGATACGATGAATACGGGTTTTCGCATGGCGATGGAGGTGAGCAAGGGAGCCAGGAAGACCCGGGAATAGAAGTAGTTCCTCGTAAGTTGGAAGCGGAGCTTGGTGCTCTGAGATATTGGCCTCGAGTCCCGTCCCCTTCGCTGGCGGAATTCGCTAGAAGTGAACGTACTTCCCGTGACTCAGAGGTGAGGCCCATCGTCTCGAGTTGGGAGACTCCCGGGATACCACCATCGGCTCTGCAAACCCAACTCGGACCCCTTGGGCGGGATGCACCCCGATCCCCCATCTGTCGGTTCCGAGGGAAGGGAAAGAGGGGCGCCGGACGAGAACCCGAGGGGGCGTAGAGTCTCACACGTGCGACGGGCCTTATATAGAGGTCGCTACCATCCTGCCATGGTCGGACAGGGTCGAGTCCTGCGCGCTTGGGGGCGTCGTACTCCGTAAAGCGGCCACCGCGGCAGGTTTCCGTCTTTACGAGGGATAGGATTTGTTAGATGAGTGTGGGCGGGAGAGGGTGAGAAGGGAGTGGCACGGCGGGTGAGATTTCTTGTGTACACAATGCACGAGGGGCTCTGTGTTCTTAATATAGGGCGAGATGTTGAAGATGTCATTCCGAGGTGTCCCACGAAAGGGGCCCGCTAGCGCTTTCCCGGGTCGCGGAACGGGGAACGCGGTATGCCGTCGGGGCAGGCGGTGCCTGACTCCCGGTAAGCACGGCCTCGAGATGCTATTCTCAGCGACACTAGTCCGAAATGCGGACTCTTCTCACCTCGGCTCGCTCTGCAGGGCGTGCATGCGAGAGGGATCCCACAAAGCTCAGTCCGTAAACCCTGTATCCCTATGCTCTAGTCACTGCTGCCTGTCCTCCAGACGGTCATACAGACTCGCCCGATTGGAACCAGCACAGGACCCTCGAGTGATTCCGAGGGATGCGGATTGGGTGGTTCGTGCCGGCTGGTGTGGCCCCGTCGGATTGGGTATGGAAGGCGATCTCGTGGGACAGGAGCTCCCGGTCCGTTGTGCTGGGTCTGGAGCGTCCGTTACGCGAGGGTGTGGTATGAGCAGGGGGGCATGCGCTCGTCGGGATTGGGGAAAGGACGGTGTCTTCTTCGCCTCCCCGTGTGCATCCACATGGGATGCCCGGTAGGTCCAGGCTGGTGGGACACGTGCCCTCTCACCTCGAGACGGAGGGGATATCTCTGACATTCACCTGCTACAATTTGATTGACAAAGTGTCGAGGCAATTAAAACGAGGAGGCGGGCATGTGGAGACCAGGGCAACCAAGACGGTCCCCGACCAAAAACCTGGTGCCTATGGTGCGAACATGGCCTCACAAGTTGCATGAGACCGCGTCCCAACCTCACCCCTTTCCCAACACAGCTCAAAAATTCGAGCAGACGACAAGGCTCGCCGCCATCTACCAACCCCCCGTCCTCCCCCGCCTAAGAAAAGGAGAGGCGCGCCGAAGACCCGCATGCTTGTGCTGGCGAGACATCCGACACCCTAGATATCAGACAGAAGACGGGAGGGAAACTGGCGGGGCAGGAAGCCGGGAGAAGAGACAAGTAGTCTTCTGTGAGACCACATCACTTGTTTGCGCAGATGGAGGCGGGGTGTGAGACATAGCTGGCAGATGGCACTAACACGGACGTTTGACGCAGGCTCACACGCGGAAACGCTTGTCGCAGCCCTGTTTCTCTTTGCATCACATCACGCCCCTTTACTTTCCCAGCTTTGCGCTTTGTCCTGGGCTTCACATGTCATGTAAGTCGAAGCTCACCCATGTTCGCGAGGGAGGCCGGGGATACCGATATCGATCTTAGTGCATCTCGTGAAGGGTACTTCCACTGGGGTAAAAGGGGAGGTCAAAACTCGCACAGCGTGTTCCAAAATGTGTTGCCGGTGCGGATCTAAGACTTGTCGCCCTGCTTCTCGTTCCGCTCTTTCGAGGACGCCGCGGTTCCGTGTCCACCCGCGCGAGACGATTTCTGTGATACCCTCCAGTTTTGTGCATGGGAGCGGTGCGGGGGTGAGTTTACGTCGAGTGTCAAAGGCAGGGAGACCCGAGCCAGCATCTTTTCTCGTCCCTTACCAGGTTAGTCCTAAATAGCACAACCGAGCCTATAGTGTCTCTACAAAACACCCCGCCTACCAGATCTATTCTCGTCCGCATAATAGATTACCCCTCGCGAGACGTGTCCTCTGGTACACACACCTCTCAACCGTTAGACCGTGCCCTCCTCCAATCGATCTTGGTCCCAGCCGGGAGGCTCGCTGCCCCTTTCCGGATCCTCCCCGCTGGGACGCGGGATACGAGCACAGGGGCGGTGTATTCGCCGTCCGGACATTTGGGGGACTACAGGAGTCGCTACGAGATGGTTCTAATTCCAGTTGGCGGAACGGTTTGTCGAGGACGAGGTTGTCATGGTCGCGTCCTGTGGTTCCGCATTCGCTTGAGGTGCTGGGGCAATGGCGGAATGGCGGAATGGCGGCGCCCTCGCAGCGAGGGGTTGACGATGGGAGTTACAAGGAATCATAAAAGGAGGTATATACCAAAATCGCGCAATGTCACCAGGAGGTGCATTCTTCACGATAACCCCATTGTCACGTTCCGTCTCACCCCGTCGCATCGGCCCCCAACCCTCCACTGCCCCCAACAGCTAATATTGCTTCCCCCATTTCCCAATCCGACCGAGTTCCTCACCTCATGACCAAGATAAGGCCGCATCAACATGACATTTCCCGTCCTCACTCACCCTCAACCCAAGCCACAAAAGCAAACATGCGCTCACCCCCGCCGGCGGCAAACCACAGTCCCCGCGCAAAATGAGAAGCGATTTGAATCCAATAGTCGCATGCAAATTGTAAATGAGGGTTGCCATACCACGATGACATCCCCAATCTTTACCGAAGTAAAGGAGGGCGGCGGGGAGAGGGGGAGGGGGACCCAGGGGGGCGGAAATTCCGCTCGTCCCAGGGCGTCGGGCCGCGGAATTATCGCGCGCGTGCCTGCCGTGGTGGTATCGCCCGCGCACGGGGGGCCTGAGCGGCGCGGCGTTATAGGGCGGGAAGCGAGTGTTGCTTGAGAGGGGTTGGCTGTGACGGCAGGGCCGGGGGGGGGGGGGGGGG